>OY282388.1:23835624-24115624 GCA_958295455.1 Coleophora deauratella | reverse complement strand
GATTAAAAGTCAGGATTTATTTATTTGTTATTTACTTCTCTAGATTAAGACAGAGCTCTGCGAGCCCATTCTAACGAGCCCAAACTCGGGCATAATCGGTACTATACAACCAAATTTAGACTAAGAGCCGCCATCTTGGCAGCCATATTGGAAACCTTTGATCGTCTGTAACTCCTAAATTACTTGACCAATTGAAACGGGGTTTTGGACATTTGTAAGACCCTTACACATACAAAACAACAATAGAGCATATAACTCTACATAGAGCCGCAATATTTTTGCCAGCTTTAACCTTCCAACGGTAAAGCATTCCATTTGCTCATATCTACAGTCCAAACCGCGTCTTTTTAGGACAAAAATTGACTCAGTTACGACACTTTATTACTATTGGCCGCCATTTTGTCCGCCATATTGGATATTTTCAAAGCTCTATATCTCGCGAACCCGTGCACCGATTTTGACGAGCTTTTTTGCTTACAGCACAGCTTAGTTAGACCTTTAGTATCATACATAGGGACGAACTCTACATAGAGTCCAAAAATAAATTTGACAAAAATAACTCAGAGGAGATCTATATTTTATTTATTTAGCTGTAAATTAGTAAGAATTAAGGCTCTACAAATAAGTTACACATCATTTTTAAACTCTACTTTGGTGACTCGCGGCGTAACTTCGAAATTAATCTTCTGTAAATATATATAACTTATACAAACCTTGTTTTACAACCTATTGACGTATTCCTCTGCCAATTCTAACCAAAATGTTTGGACACCGTACACCTGCAAAAAAGATCATGTCAACTGACAAAAACAACGAATCCCAAAAAACGCCAGAAAAGACTCCGAACACTGGATCTTCTCCATGTTCGCAACTTAATTTGACGGTGACAAAGAATGTCAGGCGTAGCATAGGAGACTGGGAATCTGGTATTCCAGTCCCAACAACCTCACCTGGACTGAAGGAAACAAATATAGGTGTTACCATAATTCCCACACAGGAAATACCTAAAAGTAAATACCAGGACAGACTCTCCGAAGCTAAGGCATGTGTTACCAAAGCCAAGCTCCACCTAGGAAATTCAAGAAACATAAAAACTGAAATTAAAACAGAGGTTACCAATGCAATAGAGAGGCTCTATCAACTAGTGAAAGAAGCCGAAACGGTAAAGGGTCATGCTAAACCACCGGCCAACCCTAAATAAACTACATATGAACCTGCTGAAGTGACTAATCATCTAAAAGCCAATGACCTTGCGAAAACCATAGAAAACCACACTAAATTAATACACGAGAACAACAAACTAATGAACAAATTGAAAGAATCGTTAGAAGAGAGAGAAGTTTGCAACAAAATGTGTGTAGACACACTATGCGAAAAAATTAATAATGCAAAAATCTGCATAATTGAGGACAACAAAAATCAAACAGCAACTTTAAAGCAAACATTGGAGAATATTGTTCCACAGAAGTTTACCTACGCGGAAATGGCTGGAAGACAAAAACAGCAGAAAACAGAAAAAGTGCACTCAATTATAATATCTTCTCACGACGACAAGGAAACTAGTGGTGAAGTATTAGAAAGGATAAGAACTGTGGTGGATGCAAAATCTACAGGTATAAGAGTTGAGAAAATCAGGAAGGCCAAAGATCAAAAGGTTATCTTAGGATGCCACTCACGAGATGAAATCCAGAAAGTCACAGACAAAATTAAGCAACAGTCAGGCCTATTAGTAGAGGAGGCTAAATATAAAGATCCCTTAATAATTTTAAAGGATGTCCTAAAGATACACACTGACGAAGATCTTATAAAGGCCATTAACAACCAGAATCAACATCTGTTCCTAGGACTGGACCCGAAAGATATAAGAGTGCAAGTAAAATATCGTAAAAGAGCAAGAAACCCACACGCAAACAATGTGGTTATGCAGGTATCTCCACAGGCTTGGCAAAGCTTAACTACATCTGGACGAGTGCATATTGATCTTCAGCGTATTTTTGTTGAGGATCAGTCTCCACTGGTCCAATGTTCACTGTGCCTCGGCTATGGACATGGAAGACGTTTTTGTAAACAAACAGTAGAAACATGCAGTCACTGCGGGGGGCCCCACATGTGGGAAGACTGTGCAGATAGACTTGTCGGTGAAGAACCAAAATGCTGTAACTGCACACGGGCAAAGATAGATAAGACCAGTCACAATGCGTTTAGCAAGGAATGTGTAGTAAGAAGAAAATGGGATGCACTAGCTCGTGCAACCATAGCGTATTGCTAAAGTTGTATCAAAGGATACTGACGCGTCACCAACTATTACCCCAGATAAGAAGATGTCATACTCTGTAGTTCAGGCAAACCTTCAAAGGAAACAGCTGGCCACTAACGAACTTCTCTTAGTGGCAAAGGAGAGGAATATATCATTCGCTTTGCTACAGGAGCCATATGTGGGTGGTGCGGGGAAAGTGAAGGACTATCGGAGTGCGAAGGTATACCAGAACGCAAATCAGGGATGTGGGACCGTCAAAGCGGCTATTATTGTTTTTGATCGAGACCTGGACATTATACCATACTAAAAATTTTGCACAAATAATATCGTAGTGGTAAAGATCCAATCCAGCACTTGGGAGATTTTTGCGATATCCTTCTACTTTGAACCGGACCAACCCATAGAGCCATATCTGGAGCAGCTTAAAAAGATCTGTAAGGAGCTTGAACCCGGAAAGTTTATAGTGGGTGGCGATACCAATGCTAAGAGCACATGGTGGGGTAGCAGAATAGTGGACCATAGGGGTGAAGCGATGTCTGGTGTACTAGAAGAATTAGACTTACAAGTTCTCAACCATGGTGAAACACCAACATTTGATACCATTAGGGGAAATAAAAGGTATACCAGCTATGTAGATGTTACTGCTTGTTCGACAAATATGCTGCATCTGGTGGAGAATTGAGAAGTCAAAGAAGACCTTACGGGTTCGGACCACAATGGAATCACATTTAATATAAGGTTAACAAAGGCAAAATCAACAAATATCAATAGGACAACAAGAAAATATTCAACTAAAAAGGTTAATTGGGAACAATTTCATGACAAATTGGATCAATTAAAAACAGAAAATGAAATTAACTTGACAAAATTGGAAGAAATTGACAATAAACAGGATTTGGAAAAAGTAGTAGACATTTATTCAAAATTAATAGAAAAAACTTGTCAAGATACTCTACGGAAAAAGAAGTCCAATGAAGATCTTACCATTCCATGGTGGTCCAAAAATCTCGAAAGGCTGAAAAAGGATGTCATTACCAAAAAGCGGCGTATCAGATGCGCAGCACAGATTCGGAAAACCAAGGTAATTGAAGAATACGTGCAGGCAAAGGAAGAATACGAGACTGAAACAAAGAAAGCTCAAGTAGAAAGCTGGAAAGAATTTTGCGGCAAACAGGATAGAGAGGGTCTATGGGAGGGGATATACAGAGTGATAGGAAGAACGACAAAAAGACATGAAGATTTACCATTAATGAAGGATGGAGTAGAGATCGACTTGAAAGACTCAGCGAAGATCCTGGCCGAAGCTTTTTATCCAGAAGATTCAGGGATAACGGACAATGCAGAACATCAGCGGTTAAGAGAAGAAGCTGACCTAATAAATAAGTCGAATGAAGACGAACAATTTGACCCACCCTTTACAATGGCTGAACTGGAAAACGTGGTAAAGAGCTTCAACCCAAAAAAAGCACCAGGAGCCGATGGCTTTACAGCTGACATATGCAGCCAAGTTATACTCAGAGACCCGGAATTGTTCCTGTCACTGGCAAACAAATGCTTACTCTTAGGGCTGTTTCCCACCATCTGGAAACAAGCTACTGTTGTAGTCCTTAGGAAACCTGGGAAGGATGACTACACTAATCCCAAATCCTACAGACCCATAGGATTGTTGCCGGTGATGGGGAAAATTCTTGAAAAAATGGTGGTCGCTAGATTGAAATGGCATCTTCTCCCTAAAATGAGTACTCGCCAATACGGTTTTATGCCGCAAAGAAGCACCGAAGACTCCCTCTATGACCTGATGAATTACATACAAGATAAAATCAAATCCAAGAAAATAGTGACCATGGTATCACTGGATATAGAGGGAGCCTTCGATAATGCCTGGTGGCCCGCGATAAGACTGAGATTGGTTGAGGAGGGATGCCCTGTAAACATCAGAAGACTAATGGATAGTTACCTAGATCAGAGAAAGGTTGCAGTTAGGTACGGTGGCACGGAATACACAAAATCCACAAGTAAAGGTTGCGTTCAAGGCTCCATAGGTGGGCCAATTCTGTGGAATCTCCTACTCGACCCACTGCTGAAAGGACTGGAGGAACGTTTTACTGCCAAGCTTTTGCAGACGACGTGGTACTGCTTCTTGATGGGCATAGTGCCAAAGAAATACAAGTTCAAGCAAACGCCGCACTTGCCTATGTGTCGAGCTGGGGAGTTAAAAATAAGTTACATTTTGGACCGCAAAAAACAAAAGCGATGATCTTAACCAAGAAATTGAAATATGACACTCCAGCTCTACACATGGGTGGGGTGGATATTAAAATGTCCGAAGAAATAAAACTCCTTGGACTTACGATTGACAGTAAGCTTACTTTCAACAGTCACGTCTCTGCTGTGTGCCTTAAAGCATTAAACATTTACAAACAACTGTCAAGAGCCGCCAAAATTAGCTGGGGGCTTCACCCGGAGGTCATACGGCTTATATATACAACAACAGTAGAGCCAGTAATCATGTATGCGGCAAGTGCTTGGGCTCCAGCAACGAAGAAATTGGGAGTGCAAAGGGTGTTAAACACGGTACAAAGGGGCTTTGCTCAGAAACTGACAAGAGCTTACAGAACAGTCTCCCTTAATTCAGCACTGGTCCTTGCTGGGATATTACCACTCGATCTACGAGTTCAAGAAGCAGCAGATCTGTATAAGTCACGGAAGGGTATACCACCGTCGGTGCTAGAAGATGAGGAGGTGGAAAGACCTATTGCATTTACGGAAGCTCCACATCCAGCAGAACATATGCGCCTGAAGTTTATGAGCCTGGTAGACCAAAAAGACGTTGAAAACCACAACGACCAAGCAGTAAGAGTATTTACCGACGGAAGCAAAATTGAGGGCAAGGTTGGGGCAGCACTGTCGTTTTGGAATAGTGATGCCGAAACCAAAGCCCTCAAATTAAAACTTGCTTCACACTGCACAGTCTACCAGGCAGAACTTCTGGCAATATGCGAAGCGACAAAGGTGATTCTGGGAATGCCTGAGCAAAGTTTTGGCATATACAGCGACTCTCGTTCGGCACTCGAAACAATTGTGAACACAAACACGACTCACCCCCTAGCAATAAAAGTGCGCAGCAACTTGAAATGTTGCAAACTCCAGAATAAGGATGTATCCCTGTTCTGGATCAAGGCGCATGTGGGGCTCGAGGGCAACGAGAGAGCGGATACACTGGCCAAAATCGCAGCATTGAAGCTCAAGAAAAAACCAGACTATGACCGATATCCGATTTCATTTGTCAAGGGAAGAATTAGAATGGCTTCCCTTGACAAATGGAACCAAAGATACAAGACGGGCACAACTGCTGCAACAACTAAGATTTTCTTTCCCGACGCAGTTGACGCTTACAAAATTATAAAAAGACTTGAGCCAACCGGAGTTACAACGCAGGTCATGACAGGGCATGGTGGGTTCTCAGAATACTTGAACAGATTCAAGTGTAAGGAGAATCCATCATGCATTTGCGATCCGGAAAGCAAGGAAACAGTAGAGCACATCATGTTTGACTGTCCGGTGTATGGGTTGGAGAGATATACGGCTGAGCACTTACTGGATGAAAATATACGGGCTGAAAATATAAGCAGAATTATACAAAATAAAGATAAGTGCACAATATTCTTAAACTTTTGTACAAAAATAATAACTAAAGTAATATTAAGAAACAAAAACAGATAAGTAAAATATGATGTATATGTATACTGAGCTATACATAAAACATGCATAGAAATAAAGAGCAGTAAACATTTCAAAGTTAACATTAGTAAACATTTCATATCTACTTTAGATAAATAAATAATAAGTTTAAGAAGTAAATAGGAAGATAAGTAAAATAAGTTGAAAGGTAAGAAGAGAAAATTGTTAGTGTTATAAATACTGTTGTTAAATACTGTTAATTAAGAAATGTAATAGATTAAGAAAAATGTAAGCAAAAAAAAAAAAAAAAAAGATATACAAACAACAGTAAGAGGTTTTTAGTCGGTTAAAGTCCGACACTACCTGGGTCCTCCATTCCCAGGTGTCCATGATGGATTTTCCTCGAGCTGAAAAAAAAATAAGAATGCAAAAAACGTAAAAAAAAAGATATTAAAAGTCTCTGAAAAAGAATTGTCAGAGGATGTTTTAAATAAAAAAAAAAAAAAAAAAAAAAAAAAAAAAAAACCTAACCTAACCTAACCTAACCTAATTTGAGAGCACGGCCCAAAGAGATGAAACATTGGAGCGCATTGGCGCTTGCGGCGTCATATTTGCTGAACCAGCCAAATCATTGCTGCCCATGTTTATTCTCAAAGGGATACACAAGAACGTGCCTCAGGGCGAACTTGCGGAAGCCATCATTAACCAAAATCCCACGGTCAGGGACAACCTTACAGGACCTGAGGACATAAAGCTCTGCTTCGTTAGGCGTAATAGGAACCCCAACCTATACAACGCAATATTCAGGGCCGCTCCTCGAGTCTGGGGAGCCATCATGGATTTGGATAGGGTGTGTGTGGACCACCAGAGAGTTCACCGCGAAGAATTTTCCTCATTTAGGCAGTGTTTTAACTGTCTACAGTTCGGACACACGCGTGGTAAATGCACCTTTGAGGCAAGCCGATGTTCGTACTGTTCGGCGGAAACGCACTCTTACCTAAATTGTCCTGTAAAACAAATGCCTGATTGCATTCAGTGTTATAATTGCACCCAGTATGGCAAAAAACTGATAATAGAGACTGACACCAGACATTCAGCGACTAGCAACGGTTGCCCTCGTATTAGGGCTCAAATAATAAAGATAAGGGACAGGACCCAGTATGTCTGATAGCTCTAATAATCGAACCCCACCACCATACTTTTACCAACCTAATCTGGGTAATAATTTTAGCACTGAATTTAAGCCTACTGAAAATAACACATACACATCTGTTCAAGTTAACCTTGGACGTTGTCGTATGGCCTTTCATGAATTGACATTGCATTTGACTAAACATGGAAACAGCATAGCCTTCGTAACCGAGCCGTACACTGGGAAAAATAATACCTTCAAGGGGGTCCCTGGTTATACTACTTATCAGTTTCCCACTCAAAACCCGGTCAAGGCAGCAATACTTATTAAGAATAACTTATTTAGCACTCTTGGCGATGCCGAATACTCTAGCTCCAACCTATGCATTGTAAAAGTCAATGAAAAATCTGGACGAGGATTTTACCTCATTTCTGTATACATAGAACCCAAAAAAGATCGATATGGTACTCTGCACAGGTTGGAGCGGTTTCTTCGGGAATGGGAGGGTGCACTGCATATTATATGCGGGGACTTTAACGGATGGCATACCTCATGGGGATGTCATTCCAACAATACCAGGGGAATAGCAGTTACTGATTTGGCACTTGCGAATAACCTCCACATTTGCAATAGAGGCGGTGCACCCACCTTTGCAACAGTCACTCATAATATTCTCCGAGAATCTGTCATTGATCTTACGCTAGCTACCAACTCCACCTCTATTAACATATCTCAATGGATTGTGGACCCCCGTATATGTCCATCCTCTGATCACCGCGCTATTGTATTTAAAGTACATATGGGTAGAATTAAGACGTCAAAGAGCGTCAAGCTTTCCACTTTTAGATATAATACCAACCAGGTGAAATGGGAACAAATGCCGGATGAATTTGTATCTGAAATAAAAGCTCGAATTCCCTCCACATCAATTGAAAGCATGACACCCTCTGACATTGATCAATTTATTGATGATCTTACCACCGCCACACAAAAAGCATCTGATAAATTCCTGCCTCGTGCTGCAGGTCTCTCTAGCCGACCCCCTTGGTGGAACGATCAACTTGAAGTGCTCAAACATAGGGTCATACACAGTCACCGTGTGCTTAGTCGTTTAAAATCACGCAAACTGACCATTGATGACGCCATCCGGGAGCACGAAACACTTAAAAAGGAATACTCTGACGTGTTCTGCTCTGCATCTTCCGAACAATTTAGGGAATTCTGCTGTAGGCAGGGCAAGGAGGATGTCTGGTCTGTCACAAATAGAATTATAAAGACCCGTCCTATGAGTAGTCCACCTGCCACACTAAAACTTGAAAACGGAACTTATACCCATAATAGCAATGAAACCGCTCAGGCACTTATCGACAAATTCTATCCTGATGACACGCCGGATATCACCCAAGAACAGGCACAAATGCGTCAATCCATGATTTTAAATATTGACACCCCTGAAGAACCGCACTTTACAACTGCTGAAATAGTAGAGTGTCTTAAAACCATGAATCGCAGACGGGCACCTGGACCAGACCACTTTACTTCTGACATTTGTCTCTACATTGCTGAAAATTTTCCAGACACTATTACCAACCTTATGAACAGATGTCTCGATTTAAACTACTTCCCAGTCGCCTGGAAGACTGCCTGCGTCAAAATTCTTCCCAAACCAAATAAAAACTCCTATACCGAGCTCACTTCATTTCGTCCTATTGGTTTGTTAAATGTTTTCGGCAAAGTACTGGAAAAGCTTATAATTAACAGGTTAAATTATTTCATGTACAGTAATAATCTCCTCAGTAATAAACAATTCGGCTTCAGGCAACAAACTTCCACCACACATGCAATCAGAACTGCCACTGACATTATCCGGGACGCTAGATCTCGTGGTGAACATGCCATCATGGTATCCCTGGATATTAGGGCGGCATTTGATAATGCCTGGTGGCCCTCCATTTTTGACAGACTGCGAGCCATAAAATGTCCTAGTAACATATTCTATATCTTGCGTAGCTATGTTGAAGATAGGAAAGCTCAGATAAATTTTGCCGATTGTAAGGTCACTAAAAGTCTGACCAGAGGTTGTATTCAGGGCTCAGTTTGTGGCCCTAGCCTATGGAATATCATTCTTGATTCTCTCTTGCTATCCGAACTCCCCCAAGGTTGTCACTTGCAGGCATATGCAGATGATGTCTTACTCATTACGCACTCTAAGGATATAAATGACTTACAAAATATAACCAATATTGCACTCGACAAAATCACATCCTGGGGAGTTAGCGTTAAATTAGAATTTGGCCCTGATAAGACACAAATCATGGGATTCACACACAAATCTACCAAATGTGCAATCCAAGTCCATTCCCATACGTTAAAATTTGTAAATGATATAAAATATTTAGGAATCATAATAGATAATAAATTAAAATTCATCAAACACACAATCCAAAAAACTTTTTAACAAACTTATACAATTCATCAGGCCCACATGGGGCGTTCACCCTGATAATGTCAAAACTATACATCTGCAGGTAATAGAACCTATTGTGACTTACGCGGCCTCTACTTGGTCTAGTGCATTGCAGTACAAATACGTATGCAAACAACTCACCTCCCTACAAAGACTTTTTGCTCTTAGGATCATCCAGGCATTCCGTACGGTTAGCACTGCCGCGGCGATATCCCTAGCACAACTCACTCCTATAATTAATAAAATTAATGAAATTACTGATATAGAGAACACTAAAATAACTAGATTTACCAAATTCCTGCCCAAGGACACACTGATTGAACCATTGGCATCGCCCTCACAATTACTACACCCTGCGGGGAGAACTGGCATCACCTTTAATAGTGTCTCCACTCTATCAGACTTCAATCGACTTGAGTTTGGAGATTCGCGGCAAATCTACACAGATGGCAGTCGTCACGACGATTGCGTGGGGGCCGCGATTGTTGTTCTAGGCCCGGATAACATTCAAATTGTCAAGAAACTTAAGTTACATAGTTGCTGCTCAGTTTTCCAGGCTGAGCTGTTTGCCATCTTGCGAGCAAGTGAATGGATTTTGGAGAACAAACCATCAAAGAGCTACATAATATCCGACAGTAGATCCGGTCTCACCGAACTCTCTAACCCCAACAGCTATAATTACATTGCACATCAAATTCATCGTAAACTTTGGTCGGCTGCTAAAGCTGGCCTAAAAGTTGAATTCATTTGGATCAAAGGACACATCGGCGTTCCCGGTAACGAGGCCGCTGATTCTGCGGCCAAGTCTGCCGCAACCGCACATAAAATAGCTGATTATGCACTAGTACCGATCAGTTACGTTAAATATCAATATAAAGGCCTAAACAGCCTAGCGGCGGCCGAAGTTTACTCAAAATGCACGTATACTAAAACCCTATTTCCGACATATGAATCTTTAAAAGAGTACTTAGCACTCATCAAACCAAACTTCATTATCACGCAGCTCCTGACAAATCACGGATACCACAAAGAATATTTACACAGATTCCACATCACTGTAGACAACCTTTGCCCATGCGATAAAACCAGCATTCAATCGTTAAAACATCTGATTCAAGATTGCCCAAAATTTACCACATCCAGATACAACTATTTAGCGGCTAACAGTAACTGTTCTAATGTTTACGATATCAATATTATTGTGAGTAACTCCAATTGCCTTAATACTTTTCATGATCACTGGTCTCGCATTGTGAGACAACTCAAAAAGTTTAATAATCCTTAATTTACATGTTATTTTATGATCTATTTTTCATTTTTAATTGAATTTGTAACTAATATATACTAGAAGTGTTTATATAAGCTAAACCAGATTAGTGTCAACATAATAATAATAAGCTAAACCGCCATCACTACTTCACACCACCGCGTCGCAGCGCTGCCTACGAGTTGACAAGTTCTTGCCTACATCTAACCGAGGGGTTGCCCATACTCGCCTACAACTTGCCAGGAACTTGCCCACTACTCGTCTTGGGATTGGCAAGTTCTTGCCTACATATCGTTGAGGGATTGCCCATACTTGCCTACAACTTGCCAGGAACTTATGCCCACTACTCGTCTTGAGATTGGCAAGTTCTTGCCCATATCTTGTCAAGGGATCGCCCACAACTCGCCCACAGTTTGTTAGGAACTTGCCCACGACTCGTCGCAGGGTTGACGTGTTCCTGCCCACATCGTGCCGGGTAGCCACCAAGAAATAGCCTGCTACTTGCTCGCAACTTACCAGCGAGTACTGCAATAACAACAAGGGACAGAGCTGTGGAGTGGTGCTAAAAATGGAAAAAATTTACATCAAGGACATGCCGGATGTTGACGGGCTCTCTGAGCCGGCCGAGGTGCCTACTACTACCACCCATGAGCCTTCCGCCTCTTCGGCTACCCCACCCTGTATCACTAGACACTCAATTAATGAAAGAGCGTGCCACGAGTGCGCGATTCTCAAAGAAAAATTGGAGTTCGCCGCCAATACAATCGTTGAGCTTAATGCACGAATTACTAATTTGGAAGAGCGCTTTACAGCCTCGAACAATACGAACACCAAACTCATCGAAATGGTGGGATCTCTCATCCGAGCTCTGCCCTCAAAAAACAGACTCCATGATGATCTACCGGGGGGAGTCAACTTCTTCGAGGCACCCACACCACATTATGCACCGCCATCACCACAACATATGATCGAGCCGCCGATCGAGTCGCAGCCGTCCTGCAGCAACACCCAACAGGCGCCGGCGCCGCCGGCACCTCCGGCGTCCTCGAACCTTGCCGGGCCATCCGATGGTAGGGTCGGCGAAGCTAGTGCCCCTACACCTAAGAAGAGCTCTAATAGCACAACTGTGCGGGGCCTTCTTTAAAACATATAGCTACGTGAGACATTTCAAGGTTTACCATCCTAACTACCTCAATGGCAGACTTAGGGATCACCCCGCATATCCCAAATTGTTCATCTTCGGGACACCCACACCTCGTAGCAGCTGCCCTGAAGACCTGCGCCCACCCAGGGAGGCACTTCTCGGAACTTATGGGGTAAAATGGGAATTTGTCAGTGGTGCCGCAGCTGCTGCTGGGGGGGAGGAGACTCGGTCAGCGTCGGCGTCAGCTTCGTCATCATCATCGTCGTCATCCGACTAGGTTTTATGTAAATAGTTGTATATAGTAGTAAATAGTAAAAAAAAAAAAACAACAAAAAAAGAATGAAAACAAAAAAACAAAATAATATTAAAAAAAAATATAAAAAAAAGTGTAAACAAATAAAAAAGAAAAAAAAAAGAAAAAAAAAAAAAAAGCTACAAAAAAAAAATACAAAAGAGAAAAAAAAGAACGTTTTGCAATATTATAGTTCATAAGTATGTTTCTCATTCTTTATTTGAGATATTTTACATTTGTAATTAACTACCATTTATTTCCATGTACAATTGTAAAAGTTAAACATTTCTTATCTTACAATCATTTTGTCTCGTGCCCGTAAATTGTATATTTCTACATATCTTACAGGTAATAAGTAACTTGAGTGTCTTCTGTTTGTGTGTCCTTTCTATGTCTATAAGAAACTAAAATTAACTGCTTATTGATTCGATGATTCCTTTCTCTATTTTCTCATAAGATGGCACATTATAATGTACATTGCTTATATCGTAACATAAAGAATATTAATGGCTATGGTTCCAGATAGTTATAAGGTATTTTATTCTTTTATTGGAAGTACTCACAAAACTCTAATATTTGCAAAATTCTAACCACTAGTCTTATTTATTTAAAGTCCAGTTGTATCATTGTTGGTCTTATCTTATCTTGCAGTGATTTTGTCTTTGTGTCCATAAGTAAATAATTTAATATTTTATGTATCTACACATACATACACATATAAATATGTGTATGTATGTATATATGTATATATATATATATATATATATATATATATTCTTATGTACAGATACTTACATATATTGAAACAATCCTACTTCCACACTACTCAAACCAATCAACTCTAAAAAATTCACTCAAAAATGGGTTGTGGGGAGTGTATTCCGTTCGCAGCCCCACAACTCATTAAACTAGACCTACATAAAAAAAAAAAACCTAACCTAACCTTGCCAAATTTAGAATCTCTAGACTCAGGGGTTTGTCCTGTGCGTTGATCTATCTGATTTAGAGCCCCGTTTCACCCCCTTAGAGGGTGAATATTAAAAAACCCTTTCTTGGTGCACCCCTAGACCTCATAAGGAACCTACTCGCCAAATTTGGAATCTCTTGACCCAGGGGTTTAGCCTTGTGCGTTGATCTATCTAATTTGAAACCCAGTTTCACCCCCTTAGAGGGTGAGTTTATAAAAATCCTTTCTAAGTGCACCCCTAGACCTCATAAGGAACCTACTTGCTAAATTTGGAATCTCTAGACCCAGGAGTTTGTCCTGTGCGTTGATCTATCTACTTTGGACCCCCGTTTTACCCCTTAGAGGGTGAGTTTTGAGAAATCCTTTCTTATTACACCCCTAGACCTTATAAGGAACCTATTTATCAAATTTGGAATCTCTAGACTTCGGGGTTTGGCCTGTGCGTTGATGTATCTACTTTAGACCACCGTTTCATCCCCTTAGAGGGTGAGTTTTGAAAAATCCTTTCTTACTGCAGCCCTAGAAAGAAAGGAACCTACTAAGCAAATTTAGAATCTCTAACTGACCTTATAAGGAACCTATTTATCAAATTTGGAATCTCTAGACTTCGGGGTCTGGCCTGTGCGTTGATTTATTTACGTTGGACCCCTGTTTCACCCCCCTTAGAGGGTGAGTTTTGAAAAATCCTTTCTTGATGCAGCTCTAGACCTTACAAGGAACTTACTTGCCAAATTTGGAATCTGTATATCCAGGGGTTTGGCCTGTGCGTTGATTTATTTATTTTGGACCCCCGTTTCACCCACGAGTGTGAATTTTGAAAAATTCTTTCTTAGTGCACCTGTAGACCTTATAAAGAACCTACTCGTCAAATTTGGAATCTCTAGACCCAGGGGTTTGTCCTGTGCGCTGATCTACCTACTTTAGACCCCCGTTTCGCCCCCTTCGAGGCTGAGTTTTTAAAAATCCTTTTTATTGCACCCCTAGACCTTACAAGGAATCTACTTATCAAATTTGGAATCCCTAGACCCCGGGGTTTGGTCTGTGCGTTGATGTATCTACTTTGGACCCCCGTTTCACCCCCTTAGAGGGTGAGTTTTGAAAAATCCTTTCTTAGTGCAACCCTAGACCTCATAAGGAACCTACTTGCCAAATTTAGAATCTCTAGACCCAGGGGTTTGTCCTATGCGTTGATGTATCTACTTTGGACCCCCGTTTAACTCCCTAAGAGGGTACGTTTTGAAAAATCCTTTCTTAGTGCAGCCCTAGACCTCATAAAGAACCTACTTGGCAAATTTGGAATCTCTAGATCCAGGGGTCTTGCCTGCCCGTTGATTTATTTACTTTGGACCCCCGTTTCACCCCCCTTAGAGGGTGAGTTTTGAAAAATCCTTTCTTGGTGCAGCTTTGGACCTTACAAGGAACTTACTTGCCAAATTTGGAATCTCTAGATCCAGGCGTTTGGCCTGTGCGTTGATTTATCTACTTTGGACCTCCGTTTCACCCCTTTAGAGGGTGAATTTTGAAAATCCGTTCCTTAGTGCTCGCCTCCGTCCTATAAGGTAACTCTGTTTAAAATTTCACGTTCCTAGACCCAGTGGTTTGGGCTGTGCGTTAATATATCATTCAGTCAGTCAGTTTCCTCTTTTATATATATAATATAATAATAATATAATATAATATTTGGGACAACTCACACACGGTCATCTGGCCCCAAACTAGAGATTACCTGCATTTTTAAGTTTTATGTAAATTTTAGGCCCTCCTCTGCACGTTCCTCCAGTATTATAAATAACGAGGAGAATACACAGCCCTCTTTATATTAGCGGCTGGTTGGAGTGATTCGTCGTTTGTTGCTCACAGTAAGTACATGGAACGCGGTGTGTGAATGTTTATTGTGTGAAGTATTAAGTAACCTCATTAATATATTTTGTATATTTAACATCTTTTAGATAAGTAAAACCTAGATTAAAGTAAAATTTTGATGATGGAAAAAAGTGTATTTAAAAAAGGTCTTACGATATAAAATAAATAGAAAAAACGCGAACTTTTTAGTTACAAGTTATTGTTTTATTAAAAGACTTAGCAAATTAACTAATCTAAAGTCTACACATACAATGTCATCAAAGACTGGCAGAATTTTTACGTTCACACATGAATGTTGTGCAAACATTTTATAACTTCGTAATCTTCCTATTGATCTTTCCATATAGATTCGAACAGCAGCTATCCTTTTGGTATCCATAACGTCAGCCTTGTCAGTAACAACGCAAGTGTTTACGCTTGGTGGTCTGATTAGCTTACATCCCTTACTTTCCAGGATGGAAGCGATATGCTTAAATCCTCTGTCTGCCAAAATGGTAGATCCAGTTGGTACCTATTTGATTAATTAAATAATAATAATAATTATTATGTTAAAGTCTTGAAACAAAGCAGCATCATCGACTTGTCAACCATAACTACTAGATATAAAGTTTATACATTCTACATTCTTCAAACAGATCGCGGCTTGATATCAAAAATACCGGATGTAACAGAAGAATTTGAAACTTTTTTTACTGATATTCCCATCAAAACAACGGAAAGCCTTGATTCATCGCCGGTACTCGCCCACCGTTTACTGACTGAAAATGTAGATCAGTGTATGGAATGTTTTCAATTTAGAAAAATTTTCCCTTATACAGTTGTAAAAACCTTTAAGTCACTTAAACTTAAAAATACTAAGAATTATTGGGCATGTCTGTTAATTTGTTGAAGTCGGTTATTGATACTATAGCCCCTTATCTTGCTTCTCTTTTTAATATATGCATAGATAGTGGTGTATTCCCGGATCTTATGAAATTTACTAAAGTTGTACCGTTATTTAAATCCGGAGAAAAAATTAACCCTAGTAATTACAGACCTGTCTCGGTACTGCCAGTACTTAGTAAGATCTTTGAAAAAATAATTCTTACTCAAATGTTAAGTCACTTCAATATTAATAAAGTGCTTCATAATTTACAGTTTGGCTTCACTAAAGGGCGTTCGACAACCGACGCAGGAGTCGAACCGATAAGAAACATATACGATGCGTTCGAAAAATTGCTAAATGCTACAAGAGTCTTCTGCGATTTGTCCAAAGCATTTGATTGCATCGAACATAAAACCTTACTTTTAAAGCTAGAACATTATGGGGTCAATAATAAGGCCTTGAATTTGTTAGAGTCATACTTAGTTAATAGAACTCAAAAGGTACATATAAACGGTACAAATTCGTCGGGCTCACGCGTTAAAATGGGTGTGCCTCAAGGGTCTATTTTGGGACCATTCCTGTTTTTGATTTACATCAACGACCTACCTTTTATGATTGAATCGCTGTCTAAAATTGTGTTGTTTGCGGATGATACATCTCTAGTTTTTTTAAATTGACAGACAAACTGATATGATTGACGAAGTAAACGACACATTTTGTAAAGTACACATTTGGTTCACCGTGAACAACCTAGTCCTTAATGCAAAAAAAAATGCATAAATTTCACCTTATCGAATTTTAAAAACATAACTCAAAAGGTCTTATTAGCTAGTAGTGTTTTAGAATTCGCACCAAAAACAGTTTCCTTAGGTATAACCGTAGATTCAAAACTTTAATGGGGTCCTCACATAGAAACTTTAGCAGGCAGGCTTAGTTCAGCTGCCTATGTTGTTAAAAAAATTTGACTTCTAACAGATATAGAAACAGCGAGACTAGTATATTTCAGCTATTTCCACAGTATTATGTCTTACGGTATACTTTTATGGAGGCATGCAGCTGATATAAATACTATTTTTGTACTACAGAAAAGGGCTGTTCTTCAAAATTCACCCCTTGAAGGGGTTAAAATGGGGGTGTAAATTATGGGAAAAGTCTAATTTTATGCGCGTTTCAACTTCAAACTCTCTACTACTACTCTTAAAAACAATTGATAAAACGTGTGCAAAATGTATTTTTATGTTGTCCCGAGAGGGGGTGAAAGTAAGGGTTGAAATGGGTAATGTCAATGCACAGGCCCAACCTATGGGTCTAAATAAGTTTTGTTCATATGACTCAGGCATCCATTAAAGGTTTCTTCGAAATTCACCCCCTAAGGGAGTGACCTCTGTGGGTTGAAATATGTAATATCAATGCACAGGCCATTCCCCTAAGTATAGACACTTGAAATTTTGCATAGGCGTTCCTCATATAACGGAGATATCCATTAAGTTAAGGGCTTTGCAAAAGTTACCCCCTAAAGGGGTTAAAATAGGGGTGGAAATTTGTATGGGAAAATCAATTTTTTGCGTGTATCAACTTATAACTTGGCATAACTATTAAAAACAAATGATAAAACTTAAGTTGAATATATCACCTTCAAAATTCACCCCTTGAAGGGGTTAAAATGGGGGTGTAAATTATGGGAAAAGTCTAATTTTATGCGCGTTTCAACTTCAAACTCTCTACTACTACTCTTAAAAACAATTGATAAAACGTGTGCAAAATGTATTTTGTAGTTCGCCCCATGAGGGGGTGAAATTGAGGGTTGAAAAAGGTAATATCAATGCGCAGGCCAAACGTATGGGTCTAGAAACTTGAACCAGTGGTAAAATAACAAAATGGTCTCTTTCTTATCGTGTGGCACAATTTAATCGTCCTATCCACAAGGTATAGGCGGCGGTTGCCTGGTGTTGCACTTATCATCACCCTTGGTCACGTGTAGGGTATTTAAGATTTACACATATGGAACACAATGGTAAAACATCGAAAAGTCAAAATATCAAAATGTCAAAATATCAAAATGTCGAACCGTCGCAACAAAATGGGAAAAGGTCAATATTTCAGAAAGTCAACATGTAAAATCTTCTACATAACGTCTAAAATCTCCAGAAAACATCCCGGCTCTCTTTCTGATGCCCCCTTAGTTTCTCAAATCGCTACCTTTCGACAAAACCTTTCTACTCTGAAATTGTTCTAATATCCGCTCCGCGGACAGTCCCTTTCCTTCCCTTTTTGACGTCTTCTCCAACTCCCTAGATGGCCCCCTTCGATGCATGCTCACCTCTCGGTTCAGTTATTTTTTAAATTAATTCCGGATGAATAAACATACTTTACTAAGTATTTCTATATTTTATACATTATAATAGGATAGTGTAACCGCTTTTTAGTCTACGCTAGCGAAGCCGCGGGCATAAGCTAGTCTGAAATAATTTATCTGATAATTTTCAATACCGCAAAGATGCATAGAGGGTGCCGTTTTTCGGGCCTATTAAATGTGCACTTCTTATATGAAGCCCACATATTTATACGGCGTGCAGCTCTCCTATAATTTCATACAAACGCAATCATACTGTCACTTATTGTCACGTACTGAAAATGCGCATCGCATTTGCCGAGCCCTTAAACCATTGTGATATTTCATCTATCTTACTTCTGCTTGCCCCTGTAGAAAAAATCCATAGCTACGCCAAGAATAGACAACTGCCACTTGTTTTATATATTGTATATCAATTTACTTGAAAATGTTGTGAAATAAACCCAAATTTTCTGATTTTTCTATTAATGAGACCCTACTATCTCACTATAAAATTATAAATGCGAAAGTATGGATGTTTGTTTGATTTATATTTTGTTTTTTGTTCCACATTCACGCCCAAACTACTGAACGAATTTGGATGAAATTTGGTAGGTAGATAGATATAGTACTCGGCTAACACACGGAATAGTTTTTATCCAGGAAAAGTTAAGGGTTTTTTATGGAAGAGGTGGCAAACGAGCAGACGGTTCACCTGATAGTAAGCGATTATCGCCGCCCATAGACACCCGCAACACCAGAGGAGTCACAAGTGCGTTGCCAGCCTTTGATATGGGACACCAAGGGAGGATAGCACACCAAGCTTCTTCGAGGCTAATTTAGTCTTACCCTATAGATGACCACGGAACTGGACTTCACTCGACATGTCGACACCAAGGATAGGATTTGGGTTCTCGAAGGGATGCTTAAAAACTAAAAAATTACACTTCGTCACTAGATGGCGCCACCGTAACATTTTCTTTTTATCTGGACCCAATTCTGAACTTCAATTAGACGAAGTCGCGGGCGGAAGCTAGTATTATTATAATATGACCCCCTCTCAAAATTTTTGGCTGCTACCGCTCCTGACTAGCGGTATCAGTTCTGGGTTCGATTGCATCCCAACTCCGAGTCGCGTACGTGCTTCGTTCGCTGAATCATACCAGAGGAACCGGATCCAACTTGCAGTCGAAGTTACATCCTTCACGTTTGCGAAGGATACGGGTCCATGGAATCAGTTTCGGCCGGACCTACACATTTTCCCATACTAAATCTGAATAGTGAATCAAGAAGTTCTATTCTTTTCTGATTCTGAGAAACCCGTCAAAATTTCAAACGCACTTTTTTAACAACCTGTATAAAAACGTTTTCAAATCTGTCCACCCGTTGTCACTATGTCTTAGATAGATACATAGGCTTCTTACTTATAATAACCTGATTTCATAACTTCGGGGTTAAAATTGTATTAGTGGTATTTACAATTATAATTCTATTCTGTTAAAAAATTTGCCACAGGACGCTTAGACGGCTAAAGCCGGCCCTGTGCGTGTATACTGGTTGGTATGTGTGATTTCGGTGACATGAGCCTTGATACCACTTTATATTATCAAATTAATATGGTAGATACCTTGTCTTATGTCCCAACAGATAGGTATTTTAAAAAAGTAATTGGATTTTAATAAATTATTTTTTTCGAAAATAGGGAAAAAGTCCGACTTTCCTTGAATTTTCGTAATTTGTACTTTTTTTCAATAGTATTAACGATATCTGATTGCTTCACCTAACCGTAAACTTTTTTTTAAAATAAAGACTTAATTTTGAGTTCACAGCATTTTCTTTGAAAAAATTTTTATAGACTAAATATTTTCATGTATGTTTGACAAGCAGTGGTATAAAAAATGTATCGACCCTATTAAGCAAACTATTTATTATTATTATTTATTAAAACTTTCCCATTTAATGGAGATTCTAAAATAGTAACAATAGTGTCATTTTCTTAAAGGCGTTCGAAGATATTATTAGAGTACAAGGGCGAATCTAGACGATTTTCAGGAGGACAGTTTTTAAATGAAAAATACAGTTATTAAAACAAAAGTTGTTTTTACTGCACTCTAGCGTTTATTTGCAAACCATATTTTCAATGTTCAAAGTAAAATTAACCAAAAAAAAAGTAATTTAAATTGATTTTTATGAATTAAATTTTATTTTGTTTGATGACAACTGTTTAATACGTGGTAGAAATTAATTATAAGATTAATGAAAATTATTAATGAAATAAGTTAAACAATCCACGCGCAACAAGATCATTCACAATACCTGTTCAAAATTAATTTATTGACTGGTATTTTCAACTGGGGCAATGTAGCACCTGTGGTAATACCGGCAACCCTAAACTCAGAAAATTATTGAGAGCTTCTGAGAGACATGCTGGCGGAAAAAAATAACCACCAAATGTTAGAGAAACCACGTGGCTATAAAATAATGGCTGTCGAGCCCATTTTGGCAGTCATGTGTGAGCCTGCCTTGATGAGGCTTATCCTTGGCGGTGGATTGGCAGGCTGGGGCCAAATCTGGGGCCAGCAGACCTTAATCTGCTCGTTTTTTATTTATTGGGACAGTATTAAAGATAGTCTACGCCAAACCGATCGCAACACAGGGACAGCTAAGAGACCATGGCAATCAGGCAGCCCAAGAAACATCTACAATAAGCTTACAGCACCTTAAAAGAAACTTTCCGAGGAGATGCTTAGTGTGCATTCGCATAAATGAGTGCCATTTAGAGCACCTAACATTTATTTTTTAAAATAAAGCTTTAAATTGGTTTACTTTATTTTATTAAACTCTTAATTTCTACCATGTATGAAATAGTTAGTACCTATCTCACTATTTCACTAATAATATTATAAATGCGAAAGTATGGATGTTTGTTTGTTTGTTTGTTCCGCTTTCACGTCGAAACCACTGAACCGCCTCCGTAGCGTGTGGCTTGCCACTCGCTTCACATCAGGAGGTCGCGGGTTCGATTCCCGGCGGGGTCCAACTTTGTGGACTCGGTTTGGTTGGTGGTAGGGCAATTTCTGAGCCCGCCTGGCTAGCTACCACCATCTTATCTAAGTCTTGCCGCCAAACATCAATGTTAACAGCATTGATGTGTTCCGGCAGGAAGATAAGATAGCCAGTTCCCCATTGCGTTGGGGAATCTTGGTAAGCCCACTTCCATCTTCGGCATCATCATCACTTACCATCAGGTGAGATGATGCCAAGGGCTTACCGATTGAGGGTAAAAAAAACGGATTTGGATGAAATTCGGTAAGTAGATAGATCAAATACTGAATTAACATATAGGCTACTTTTTGATCCGGGAAAATGCGTGGTTCCCGTAGGATACCTTAGAGACAGTCAAAAAGCGACCTCTACGCGAGCGGAGCCGCGGCAAAAGCTAGTTTTTCATAAAACGAAAACCAAAATAATTTACGAAAATTATTTTTTTGATTAATTTAATTTTAAACATCAAATAATGGTTTGTTAATAAACATTAGAGCGCAGTAAAAGCAACTTATGATTTAATAACCGTCTTTCTGATCTAAAAACTGTCGTCCCTAATCGTCTTAATTAGCCCTTGTACTTTAAAAATTGTAATATCTTTGAACACCTTTGAGAAAATTGCACAATTGTTACCATTTTAGAATCCCCATTAAATGGGAAAGTTTTAATAATGGTTTTCTCAATAGGGATGGACCTTTTCTTTATACCACTGCTTGGCAAAGTAACAAGAAAATATTTAGTGTAGAAAAATGATTTCAAAGAAAGTGCTGCGAACTCCAAATTAAGTCATAATTAAAAAAAAATTACAGTTAGGTGAAACAATTGCATATCGTTAATATTATTGAAAAAAAAGTACAAATTTACTCTAAACGTGACTCTTATAGCGGCAAAAATTCAGGGAAAGTCGGACTTTTTCCGTATTTCCAGAAAAACATCATTTATTAAAAACCAAGTGGTTTTTTAAAATAAGCTTTAGCCCATCTAGTGGGACATTAGACAAGGTATCTACCATAGCAATTTCACTCACCCATTCTGGGACCCCTGTATGTCTGTGCCTGATTCAAAAGTAGACTAAAGATTCTCCACGGAAAAGTCAAATTATTTGTTTGGTGTAATAAAATTGCAAAAATTTCCATTAATTATTTAATTTTGGATCTTACACAAAGACTAGCTTAAACTAATTTGTATTTAGTTACGTCTACTTAAATAATTATTAAATTCAGATGTATATTAATCATATGCAAGCGAGCACGCACGCCACCTCTGCTGCTGCCGTCGGCGCGGCACTGCACTTTATCAACGATATCAGAGCTTAAAACATAATTATGTTTCGTAGAAAAGTACAAAAGAACCGTCTGTAAAAATTTGGATGGACAGAGGCGATAAAACCAATTGTCAACTTCTCCAAACTTAGTTGCGACGGCAGCGACAGGAATATTTTTTAAACATTCGTAATTTTTCCTCGAGTCTCTGTCACAACAGTACCACCGTGCACCTGCCGCACGGGTGGGCGCGGCTAAAAGTCGAAATCGTAGGGGCGCTGCGGGCGGCGCTGCCCCAGCGGGATGTTGACCTCCTCAGCGGAGCGGAACACGTGCGGCGGTTGCGCGGCGTGCGCGGCGTGTGCGGCGTGTGCGGCGTGAGCGGCGTGAGCGGCGTGAGCGGGCCGCGGCGCGGGCGCCGACTGCGCTTGCAGGCGCGCCGGGCGCGGCGATTCCTCCTCCTGCACAACCAACACGTATTACATTTCTCCTTCCAGACTTATACATAACATAAATTATGTTTTCTCTAGATTTTTTTACATAAATCGTAATAAACCCGCTTTACTAGCTTTAACCCGCGGCTCCGTCCACGTGCACGTTTTTATAACTGTCCTTGAGGGACGAAAATGTTTTGCCATTGCCCCTTAAACTATATTCTATTATACTGTTTCCCTATCTTTACTTTACCTATATGCCCAGTGATATCGTTTAGTTAGTTTCTGTACATCCAAGGATTGTTAAATACCATAAAAACTTATTTCCATGGTGGCGACCCGCTTGCAGGTCGCGGACTGCCCACCCTCAACAACAGTCATATCATGGGCGTGCATAAAAAAAAACTAGTCCGCCGTCTTTGGGAATCCGCAATATTGGATTTATTAGAATTACATCATTTAGCTAATCATGCATTGTCATCTAAACTATACGTGTATGCAAAATTTCAGGTCATTCGGAAAAAGGGATGTAACTAGGTCCAATTTAACTTCCATGATTTTTTTACGTTAGTTTCAGGTGAAAGTAATAAAAGCGTGTTAAAAAGCGGTCAAGTGCGTGTCGGGCTACGCGCAGTGTAGGGTTCCGTAGTACTTCGACAGACACTGCTTCCAGGGAAAAAACCTCCCGTCTTACAAAATTGACTACTTTCGTTAACTGGTAAAGCCAACTTCGCTATAATAGTTTTCCTTTTAACTTCGTTACATATATTACTGCGGTGATTTTTTTCACATTTCTAGAAACAACCGTTTAGTTGGCACGGGGCGGACACAGGACTTTAACGAAAATCCCTAAATCGAAAAATGGTTTTCGCAAACCCACACTACTTTTGAAAGACCTATCCAACGAAATCCCACAACATGGGATAGTCGAGAAAAAAGTAATTCATCCCCACTTCACGTAAAGAGGAGGTACCCTGAAAAAAAAAAGAGATTTTTCAAGATTTTATTCTACCACTTTGTCAGTGTGATTAATATGCATATCCATGCCAAATTACAGCTCTCTAGTACTAATAGACTCTGAGCTAGCCGCGGACAGACAGACAGACAGACAGACAGACAGACAGACAGACAGACAGACAGACAGACAGACAGACAGATGGATATGGCGAAACTATAAGGGTGCCTTATTGACTTATTGACTACGGAACCCTAAAAAGGATACCCACGATATCGCGAGTAGAGTCGCTAACAATAGCTTCTCACTATGTTTCAATATTCAATTTCAAGGTTTCTTGAATACAATGTAAAAATGCAATCAAATAATATTAAACTTCAAAATAACTAGTCTCTCTCGTACACATTTACAGAATTAAAGGCTATGCTCGTGTCAGGGTAAAAGATCGAAAGTGTATTCTCTAAGAGCAATCGTTCGCGTAACGTCCTATCACTCGTTCAAATTGTGTCAAGCGTCAAGTTAACACAACCCTTTTGATTTGATCTAAGGACACAACTGACAAGTTCCATGCCTCCGCCATAGGGAACCGGTGATCTAGTGGGATTTGCAGAAAATAAAATAAGAACGGGGCTCACCTCTTCGTCGTCCTGATCGTCGTAGCGGTCGTCGTGGTACACCTCGGCCGGGTAGTAGCGGTCGGAATAGCGCAGCGACACGTTGGGCTTGCGGGCCACCTCCTCCTCGTTGACGGGCCGGTACAGGTACTCGTTCACGAAGTGGTACTTGGCCGACTTCTGGCAGATGTTGTCGTGCGTGGGCGGCATGCAGATCAAGTGTACCTGGAAATGTTCATTTAATTCTTTCGAATGAAACAAGTTTAAAGTGACATAATTAAATTGCCTTTTCTTAATCGGAAAAAATCTTTATGAAAGACCTCAGAGAGAAACTGTTATTGCAGTTTTCTGATAATTCATACTTTGCTACCTATGTTTTATAGAATAAAAGGAATGTTAAATTTAACAGTTAAAATAAAGTTTATGTGTAGGTGCTTTCATTTGAAGAAAACTTTAGAACTTATAGCTTAATGAGAGATATAAAAAAAAGAAGGCGATGCGTTGCGTTGGACACGCGACCGACCTGGTGGAAGGTGAACCCGTCGGGGCAGATCCAGGAGTGCTTGACGCTGTCCTGGCAGTAGTGGAAGACCTCGCAGGCCAGCTCCTGGTCGGCGTAGTAGCCGGTCTGCTTGCCGGCGCACTCGAAGCGCGACTGCTGCAGCAGCTGCTGCAGGCGGTCGGGCTGCTCGTCCTCGCGCGCCGCCTCCTCGCGCTCCTGCTCCTGCTCGGCCGCCTCCTGCGCCTGCTCCGCCTGCAGCCGCTGCAGCTGCGCCTCGCGGTGCGACTGCTGCTGCTGCTGCAATGCCAGCCCACCGACCTCACTCATATACACAAAGCCATAACGAGGCTCGAGAATCCCCAAAAGGTGATGGATCGTAGTATGCTCAGAGTTAATCTAAGTGAATCGAATTAGTTTGATGATAGAAGATACCGAACCGACATAGCTCTCAGAATCGCGAAAGTAAAGTGGCTGTGGGCGGAACACTAAAATCTCGTAGAACAGATGTCCATTTGGGAGAGAGGAGAGTTTTGTAGTGGCAACCGAGCACCGTGAGACATGAGACGTAGCGAGACACTTAACGGATATAACATAATTCCCCTAGTAGTAACTAATATAATTTTCGAATAAATTAACTGCGATGCTGTGCATTGTGTCCATCATCGATGGATATCGATAAATCTATGATTCAAAAAGGGCGCGAGCGGAGCGGGAAATGCTACTCGGAAGGCAAGTAAAAATATGGTAAAATGCGAGCAATCGACTCGACCGGGTCGACTATTCAAATTCCTATTTATGCCAGTTCCTTCGGAGGTCGATCCGGAGCGTAACTACTAATATTTAATTTGAGAATGTCCGATTATTCATTATCCGTAGTGATTAATAAAGACGTGTGGTCAGAGAATAGTTACTTTACGATTTAAATAATAAAAAATCGGTTTGTAAAAATAATTATTAAGGATGTTTTTGTAGGATATACTTGAAAAAACCGGCAAGCGAAGAAATTTTCTAAGTAAAGACAGCACCTGATCGGAGCCCTTTCCCTTTCAGAGTAAACTTACTAATTTATCTTCTACGCACTGGAGTCGAAAGCCAACATGCGCCGGTTGACTCTGACCTTGAAGATTCCCACATACGAGGCTCGATAAACATAAACGCTAGCAAGTAATTCCCATTCTTAGAGCGTACTCCGTAGCAGTTCGCTTTATAAAGGTTACCTTGCGGACGGCCACTCGCTGCTGCTGGTGCTGCTGCTGCGTGTGGTGCGCGGGCGCGGGCGCGGGCTGGTAGCCGGCCAGCTCGGCCAGCGAGGCGCCGGCGCCGGCGGCGGGCCGGAACCCGCTGGGCAGCGCGCCGTACGCCGCCGCCGCCGCCGCCGCCGCAGGGTAGGCGCGCGGCCGCACGTTGCGCGACTCCTGCAACGCACACATCAGCATCCATCACCATCACTGGCCACGCTCTCTAATATATTCACTCAATTCCAGATATCGCTGAGTCCGTCTGTATCACATTAAAAAATATCAATATTGAAACCGGTAGATTTAGTGAATTAGTTTTTTATCCATTGGAACTTGTTGTATTATCCTTTATTTGGCATCATCTCACCTGATGGTAAGTAATAATGATGGCACAGGTGGAAACGGGCTTGTTGATGCCAAGAACTTACCGTTTAAGGATAAAAGAATATATATGCATAAACAAATTAACCGATATTGCTGAGATTTGGTATATCGCACCTTGAGACCAACGTCATTATATAGTACGAAATGCAAAATCACAAACTGAGCTTAAAAGACCAAGAGCTCTAAATCGCCATTTATTTTACTAAGCCCTAAACTTTCGAATGTGAAGTCACCCGTGGAGCTAGTACTGATAAAAAGGATAGGATGGCGTAGTGACGATAACTGTTTACATGGTCTAACGCTCAATCAACAATTTTCAAACTTTTAAACGCTTAAACGGTGTTTTTCGTATAATGACGTTGTTGGTCTCAAGACACGATATAGTTAAAATAGGCTAGAAAATAATAGTGGATTACAGTATAAGTCATAAGTATTTATTGGTAATAAACAAATTACAAGTCAAAATAATAATAATAATAATACAATAATAATACCAATACAATAAGTCCATACTTTTACATATTGTATATATACTTGTAAGGGAGTAGAAGATAGCTTATTTATATGGCAGTGGTGGCAAACGAGCAAACGGATCACCTGATAGTAAGCGATTACCACCGCTCATAGAAACCCGCAACACCAGAGGAGTCACAAGTGCGTTGCCGGCCTTTGATAAGGGAGTAGACTCTTTTTTTGAAGGTTTGAATGTCGTATCGGTCCGGAACTACCGCAGGCGACAATTCATTCCACAGTTTGGTTGTGCGAGGCAGAAAGTTTCTAATGAAACGCACAGTTGTGGACTGCCAACCATCTAAGTGATGGGGATGAATATATTGTCGCGTAGAACGATGGCGAAAAGAGGCGGTGGCGGATCAATCCAAACAATTCCTCGGAGCACTCCCCATTGTACATGCGATAGAGAATGCATGAGCTGCGCTTATTCAAAGGCAGTAATAAAAACGATAACCTCGCAGGAGAAGCCATTGGCAAATGCTAGTATTTGTTCTTCCTCCGACTTGTTAGAAGGAAACCAAATTTTGCTGATCGACCAACTTAGTATGGGAAGACCAACTTTGTTTGCGATTTAACTCAGGGAAAGCGGGAGAAGTTGGTCAGCTTCATGAGTACAAGCCCCACTTCACATAATTTCAGATGATTTTGTTACAACATAAGTTTATGAATTTGACCAAAATTTATCTGAAAGAGGGCACACTTTAGCGATAAGACCGCGTACATGTACGCTTTTTCCTACTGTTTACTTGTTTGTTTATTTCCCTCTTTTTGTTTCTTGTTAATTACTTACCTTAAAATGTTTAGAGAAATTGATAACTAGGCACGCAGAATTATGATCAGGAAGAAAACATTAGCGCGCAAGATTTGCCCAGATTTGATGGGTAAGCAAAGAGTATACATATTTAGACTTTCACCGTCAACAGCGTCGTCGGCGAGGAGGTGGACGTGGACGAAGGGGGGGGGGGGGGGGCACGGAACAGCCTCCGGTCAGTCACTTCGGCGGCCTGTCGCAACTTATAGCCATCGAGTTCTAATTGTCATCATTGATTAGCTGCGGCACATGAGATAATATATGCAATTCGTGAATCTCAGTAACTTTCCCCATGAATTATCGGAAACTCGAAACAAAAATTGCCTTTGGCATACTGTCGTCAAATAGGTAATACTAATTTAAAAAATACGAAAACGTCTAAGGATCTTTTTTGATGCCACAGTAGCTAGTCCAGTAAATGAAAGATGAATCGCAAAAAAGAAACATAGGTACTAATCGATTTGAGAATTTGTATGAAAAGTGTATAGGTCTTTTTTTGCAATTTTAACAAAATTGTACAAATTTTGGAATAGAATTACCAGCTAAGATATTTACAGGTAATGCACCTGTAAAACAAGGGGGGCTGTCTTCCACCGATAGATAACAAACACCTGCTCGAGTACTGCAGCGGCCGCGGCCGAGCGGGCCCGCAGCCACAGCAGCTGAGCAGTGGGCCTCCCCCTGTCCACTCGAAAGTGAAACGTGTTTACAAAGAGCGGCGCGGCGCTCGCTGACTGTGGAAGTTTGTATGTCGGACGACCGAGTGTCAGATAATAAACCAGATTGAAAATATCACCGGTCCCCTCAGGTAGGGCGTTACCGTTGGGCATGCCATGTGTGGTACTGCCGTTACGTAACAAGGCGTAATTATTAAATAACTAGGTATGATTATTTCACCTACATACTTAACACGATTTTAAAGGTTGTGTCTGACGCTCGCTTACCGAGTGTTACCTCACTAACTTGAAGGTAGGGTTAACTCGTTTTTTGCTCTAATTATATGGTTTCTTTAAGAAAAGTTGTTCAGTTTAATGTAGCAGCCGCCATTAGAGGGAGTGAAACGAATACGACTTCCTAATTTTATACGTACAATAAATTAAAAAAAACTCGCATACTCGTATACAATAAATTAAAAAATACTCATGACAGTCTACTACGCCAGCCCTATGCCGAAGTTTGCTCATACTGTGTTTCCGCCCGGGGAGACGCACACAAATCTCACCTGATATAAAACGTATAGCGACCGAAACAAGTATAAAGTCACGCTGGGTAAAAGTTACAGGTACTGTACAAAACAAGGAGGCTAGCGTGTCGACTGTACAGCAACACAGCTACATCTCTAACATACGCGTAATGCAAAAGTACGGTACTCGAATAAATAAAAACAATAAAAAAAAACCAGCTAAAACTACTTAGACGGGGCTTCTACTTTCTACTCGTGAAGCTGAACAACTGCGGGTGAGACCCGTCACCCGGTAACCGCTGGCAAGCGCAAGCGACGCAACACGTACGTCTTCGCGTATACAAACGTCACAGTTTTATGTAGTTTTTTGGAGTGGCTGAGTCCTGGCGATATTTTTTCAGATGTGGACATGACTGTCTCAATAAAAACTGGGTATATTAAGTACCTCCCGGTGCAGTGGCGAGTCATCGTCATCGTCCAGGTCGTCGAGCCCGTCGAGCGCGGAGGGCGCCTCCCCCTCCCCCCCGGCGGCGGCGGCGGCGGCGGCCAGCGCGCGCGGCGCCCGCAGCGCCAGCAGCGCCGCCAGCGCCGCCAACAGCGCGCCCCGCCCCGAGCGCCACCTGACACACGCAGTACCAACACTTATCAACAACTCCATCAACTTGCCTTAGTCCTGAACGAAATGTCAGTTGCTCGATATGAATGACGGGCAACGTTAGAGTCGTATTTTGCGTAGTTAGCGGTCTGTCCATATAGATCAGAGATTGATAAGTTTTAACTTCATAGTATACACATAACATGCATGCTACGATTACTGGCGAAGAGTGCATCGGTGGGACTACAAGTAAACAGTCAATTACTCGTCGACCCACTGGTGGGTCGCGGTGGGACCACGATCGGGAGCGGAAAAAAAGAGGTGGATTTTTGTACCAAGAGATTCTGATATTTTGGATTTGTTTCTTACTGAAGAAATAATATTTTTAAAACGTTAGTTTCGACTGTCACAATAAAAATATGAGATTCTTGAATGCAGAAATCGTTTTGGTCCTTATTGGAAATTATTAGCTTATTTTACCAACAAATTATTACCATAGATATACAGGGTGTAACAAAATTGGTGTAGGACCCGTTAACTAGGGATTCTACTCATCGTACTGAACAACTTTTGTTCTACGACTATGATCAAATCGCAAAAAAAATTTGGACTCTCTATACAAAATTGGCAAAACAGATGATCAATGTGTATGAAATGTCCAAATTTTTGTGATTTGACCAAAGTCGTAGAACAAAAGTTGTTCAGTACGATGAGTAGAATCCCCAGTTAACGGGTCCTACACCAATTTTGTTACACCCTGTATAGATTTTCAAGAAACTGATATTCTTCATTGAAAAAATATATTTCATTGTGCATATATGAAACTGAATGAACGTTTTTGCCATGACGTATACTGATAATAAACATCAACACTCGCAGCTTCGACGTGTGCAGTACTTGGGCGTGCTGCTGAAAATGAAAATATTTTATTCGAAGTAGGTAGCAGTGTACACTTTTCGAACGTCATTCTTTTATCTATATACCTAATACGAGGTTCCTACCACTCGGAACTCGTATACCCACCGTTTCGGGAAGTGTTTGCGGAGTGAGAAGAAACGGCGGGCCCTAAAGAAACTCCCTCCAACACATTTTTTTTAAAGTCTTATATTCTATTACATCTTAATGATATATCAATAAATGAATTATACAATGTCAAGTCTGTAAATAAAATATAAAAAAATAAGAATAAAGAAAGAAAGGATTCAAAAGAGATAAAAGTAAAAATTATTTGTAGCTTATGACTAACAATTCCAAAAACCAATGACAAGAGCAGGCCAGTTCATATGGACAGCACCCGATCACGAGTATAACGCGAGAGTCAGCCATCGCTCCCCTCAACCATATTTGAGGGAAGGGAACGACCCGGCTCACGATATGCTCGCGTTGATGTCTTTTGTACTACGATATGTTCGTGGCAGGCCGCGGCAGGGGCGGCAGGCGGCTGGCGTGGCGGCGTGGCGGCTGGCGATGGCGGCGCGGCCGCGGCGGCGCGGCGGCGGCGGCGGCGGCGGCGGCGGCGGCGGCTGGGGCATGCGGCAGGCGTAGGCGCGTCGTATTGTGGCGATATTTTGGGAATAGCCGCATATTGTAATTAATCTGTGACGACTTGTCTAGAACCATGACTAACGCGGCCTGCAATCACAGTCAGCACGACTCGAGCGACGCAAGTTCTCATTTCACGGTTGAGGGACTTCGATGGAGAAAGCACCTTCGAGTTTCGTTAGAATGTTAACATTTTATTGTCTATAACAATGCCGGTCGTAACAATACTCAATATTTGCAACTTATTGATCACTAGCGAACTGGTGACCGTTTCAAAAACCTGACAATATAAAACTTCCTCTCCTCCTGTGTAGTCGAGTGGAAGTACGTTTTTGAGATGCAAGCAGCGGTGCGTACCTATAGGTTGACGCCCGCTTATATTATCTTGCGAACTTGGATCTCATAAAACGATTATGCGTTACGTAGATATTATTAAAAATACTGGTATACTCTTTTACCTTGTCTTTTATATTACATAGCCATACGCATACGAGGCTGTTCGTGGACGTCCCTTCAACACTTCGTAGTGGCTTCTACTCATGAAACTGACCTCTCGCCAACATTTTTATTTGCTGATCGATCAGGCTACGATATAAGGCACGTTCAATGTTTTTTTTTTTAGCTTTAGTTTTTTTTTGACCTCGCCATTGAAGCTAGTCATCTAACTTCCCCGTACTAAATATGCTCCACGAAGAAATCGTTCAGTTTCACGAGCAGCGGCCGCCGCGAGCCCGGTGCCGCGCGAGGAGGGGTCCGTTACAAATGAGTGCTAATTTTAACCGACTGCCAAAGCGAAGCATAATTTTTTAAATAATCAATTTCTTTTTTATCAACAATTGATAAAGCCCTTGCCATTGACTTTATTTTAATTACCCAGTGTACTGTAGCTGACAAAGCGCGAGCATTGTCTGCCGTTTGTTTGTCAAAACCACGCTGAACACTTGTGCGAGTGAAGCCAATGCGAGGCGAGCTCGATGATGGGAAACGCGCTGGCCTCCACGCGAATTCTGGCACTTTCTTTTAATTCGTTGCACAACCGCTTTCGTTTTAAATCGTTTCGTATAGCGATCATTAGAATTGAAATCTCTCATAAAACCGCTTATCAATTATTTTTGAAGTTATTTTTAACATATAAAACTTTGCACAAGCACTTTCAAATTCAGATGAGAGAGTTCGGAAGCCCCAGCGGAGGGTTGCGGGCCAGCAGAGCGCGAGTGCGGCCCGGCGCGGCGCGGGCGCACTGGCGCGGGCGCGGCTCCCGAACCAAAGAACCAGAATATCTTGTTCTTGGCGCAATTTCCACGCCAAAGTGCACTCTAGTAACCTTTTACGGAATGAAAAAATCCTAGCTTCATTAGTTTACTTTAAAACGAGTATACACACGAATTGAGTAACAGCTTGCATCGCTATCGTGTTACTTGTTTCAATAAATTAATTTAAGCAGCGTTCCTAAATTTAAACCGAACCACGGCTTACATTTGGAATACAATTACCTACGTATCTTTTAACTTTAGTAACATGCTTCTGCGCAATCGAACAATTGGAGTGAGCAATGGAAAAAGAAAATTTACTTTAAATGAAAACCTATTTTACCGCATAAAATAAAATTCAAAAAACTACTTTCATATAATATGTTTAAGTTGTTCTATTCCATTTTAAATAAATTTTAAATAAAAATATGCAATTCTCTATTGACAAACTCAGTGTACAAAACGGTATTTTCTATCTCCTTTATTATCAGATGAAGAAACACAAAATCGGTATTGCGCATGCACGTTTGCAGCCGTTATTTGACATCTAAATGTCCTCAGAAAATTTCTTTCAACATCCAATCCAAGAAAAACTGTCCATCAAGCGAAGCCAAACGCGCGCCGCGCCGCCGCCGCCGCCGCCGCGCCGCCCGCCAGCAGCGCAGCGCAGCGCCCGCGGCACCAACAAGGTCAAGGCTGCGCGCGCTTGCAGCGCCAATCAAATTAGCAATATTTTCAAAAATATTGTCTTAGCGAAGCTAAAAAGAAATATTGGCTTAAAAAATGTTCACACTAATTAGTACTTATGGTAGTAGAGACAGCAACCTGCATATACAAAAATCGATAAGTTAACCCGGCACACCTCTGCACGCCGCCGCCGCCGCCGCCGCCGGGTATCAGACTGCATCACAATAAAGTTGTTAACATTTGAACGCATCAAGAACTTTATTAATGAACAATTGGCAAGTCCTTCGCATTATCTCACCTGGTGGTAAGTGATGAGGATGCCTAAGAGTTCTCGAGAGTCACTTAGAGATAAATTCAAAGAAATTAATATTTTGACTTCTCCCTGTCAATATATCTATGAAAACATAATTTATGTCCGGAAAAACTTGTATCTTTTTTCGCTGAACTCTGAAAGGCATAATGGTAATCTCAGAAGTAGAAATAAACTTGAAATTGTATACAGGGTAATTGGTAATTCGACGTGATCCTTCAAAGGGGTTATACTAGAGGTCATTTGCAACAAATTAAGTCCTGTCAGTCAGGGGTCAAAAATGTATGGTTACTGAGATAATACTGTTTTCAGATTTTTTTGAAATTTTCTACCTTGTTACCAAAAATAATTAATTATGAAAAAACCATTGCACCGTTTACATTAAATTGATACTTTTTTAAAAGCTGAGAAATTAGTGCTTGCTTTGAAAAAAATCCTTGCCCAAAACTCACATAGTCTTAAAAATAAACGGTCTTAAGTTGCATAAAAATATTATTTTGTATAAATTTTCCATTAGTAATTGAGTATTACTAGAAAAAAATTTAGTGAACTTGGCGTACAAATTAGTGACAAAAGTTCCTTGTTTCATAAGCTTTCTAAAAAGGTACAAAGGTTACCAACTTTTGCACGGGATCGAAAAAAAAAACCAATAAACCAAACAAGTAACACATTTTTTCCATATATATCTTGCACGGTGCCGCTCTCTGTTTTACTCGTGTCGTGCGTGACTCGTGAGCTTAACATGATTCGATAATTTGTAGCAATCTTCGCGACAGTTCGTGGACACGAACTCGCACAGTTTCCAACCATCTGGTTAGTTCGTGCGTACAGAAAAGTCGCAGTATTTGTTAAATAATAGTTGATATCCTTGTTAATTGACTAAAACTACGTTTAAACACTTTTAATTTTGATATGCGTGGTTTTGGGACGCTTATTCAGCACGAACATAGAAGCGGACGTGGCTCAGTGTGGCTGGCTTGGTCTCATCGATCACGCAGGTTAACTGACTAAAGACACGGTCAAAACTTGGATGGGTTTTTACTGTTAGTAGCATTTATTTCGACCGTTTCTGTTCTTCGCAAGGCACGTTAAGCTATTGGCACCGGCTGCTATCATTAGATGGCAGTCGTTAAGCCATGTCGGAGGCATTAATAAGGATATTAACTATTATTTAACGAATACTGTGATTTTCTGTCCGCACGAACTAACCATCTGGTTGAAAACTGTGCGAGTTCGTGTGCACGAACTGTCGCGAAGATTGCTACAAATTATCGAATCATGTTAAGCTCATGAGTCACGCATGACACGAGTAAAAGAGAGGGCGGCACTGTGCAGGATATGTATGGAAAAAATGTGATACTTGTTTGGTTTAATGTTTTTTTTTTCGATCCCGTGCAAAAGTTGGTAACCTTTGTACCTTTTTACAAAGCTTATGAAACAAGGAACTTTTGTCACCAATTTGTACGCCAAGTTCACTACATTTTTTTCTAGTTATACTCAATTACTTATGGAAAATTTATACAAAATAATATTTTTATGCAACTTAAGACGGTTTATTTTTGAGACTATGTGAGTTTTGGGCAAGGGATTTTTTTTCAAAGCAAGCGCTCATTTCTCAGCTTTTAAAAAAGTATCAATTTAATGTAAACGGTGTAATGGTTTTTTCATAATTAATTGTTTTTGGTAACAAGGTAGAAAATTTCAAAAAAAATCTAAAAACAGTTATATCTCAGTAACCATACATTTTTGACCCCTGGTTAACTGGACTTAATTTGTTGCAAATGACCTCTAGTATAACCCCTTTGAAGGATCACGTCAAATTACCAATCACCCTGTATACTAGGCTCAGTAAAGTCAGCAAGTCATTTCTGGGGCAATGTGTACGAATGTATAATAAATACCGGAAGACATCCTAAACCTTACAGAAAATAAATTCAAAATGTATGTTAAAAAGGGGAAATATTTAAACGCCATCAAAAAATACTGAATCGCACAGAAAAAATCTATTTCACCAGCTATAGGTTAAGTTAGATTTGCAATTTAGTTAATTTGATGTGCAAATAGTATTTTTCTGATGCGCAATTAAATACTATTCGTTAAAAAGACACTGTGCAGTAAAGCCTATTATAAGACTTCCGAATACCTAGATGATAAGAATGCGTGGATAAAAAGTGTTTTTGCGACTAAATGTCATTATAATGTACAATGACATTAAATGACTTGTAAAATATTTCTTTTACCAATAAAATATTGGTAAAAGAACTATGATTACTATGATTGATTAGACATTTATAAATTACATAACCTTATGTATAATTAATATTTAGCAATTGAAATTGTAAGTGGTTGTATACATATTGTGGAGGGTCTGGAAGGATTGAAGATTCATTAATTAATATATTTTCCCATTGACCGGAGCGGTGCATGCTCGCTTAAATGTTCGTGCGGATGATGGCGTATCGGGAGCCGGGTATGGTTTAGGGGAACGATGGCTGACTCCCGCGTTATACTCGTGATCGGGTGCTGTCCGTGTGAACTGGCCTGCTCTTGTCATTGGTATTTGGTCACAATAATTACCTGTATGTTTTTGTTGATCCTTTCACATTCGTTTGTAATAGTATGTAACTAAACTAACTATAACTTTGTTGTTTACCCGAATCATGTAATAGCATGTAAGAATTTTATTTAAAAAAATGTGTTAAAGAAAAGCCCCTAAAGAAACTCCCTCGTTTCTTTAGGGCCTGACGACGTTTCTTCCCTCTCCGCAAACACTTCCCGAAACGTTGGGTATACGAGTTCCGAATGGTAGAAACTTCGTATTAGGTAGAAAAAATATGACGTTCGAAAAGTGTACAGAGATACCTACTTCGAATAAATATTATTTCATTATTATTTCATTTCATAAGATGCAAGCGGGTTTACCAAGATTCTCCAACGTAATTCTTCGATTGTATTAAAATAGGTATAATGCTTGAAAACTTCTGACACTGGGGTTGGCCACTAACTCCGAAACTTCCACCAATCCGGACTTGGCCCCCGTGTGTGGAGTATGGCCTAACCTTCCCGAGTTATGAGAAGAGACCCTGAGTTGTGGGTTGTTAACATAACATATTAAATGTGGTGTTTGCCTCAGTCGGTAACATAGATTCCAAGTTCGGTCATTAGTATTGCTTAACTACTGTGCTACCAAGATCTTATGCACGTGGAGAACATTGACCGAGGAAGCGCATTTAATACAAATCTGACTTGGATGTAATGCACATAGAGAGGTTTTACAAGATGTAGGCGTTAGTAGATTTCGGCCACACTCCGATCTTGTTCGCACTGTACTGCTCATACCACAAAGTGGCAACGCTGCAATGTGCGAGTAATTTAAGAATCAGAACGGACATTAGTACTTAGTACCGGTCTCGGCAGTGAAGGTGAAAGTGCTGCGAGCGCTCCGCCCGGTGGCGGCGCGGGCGCAGCGGCCGCACGCGAGGCCTACTCAATTTGTTTTTGATTTGGAGCGTTTTTATCCTCGGCTTTTCGGAAAACAGCGGAGTAATCGATCCCATCACGCTCAGGTTGAGGTTGATTTATTTTCAAGACTGTCCAAGCGGAAGATAATGTTTTTTCGGGTGTAGTATGGATTGTATGGAAAGTATGTACTATGTGCGTATGTAAGTAAGTAATGTACTCCCATTTCATTGCACAGCCTATAGCTAAAATGGCTTAATGGATTTTAAAGAGCGAAGTGGCATATGGTCTTGTTCCTGAGACTGATATCATCATCGTAAGTCGAAAGACGTCCAATGCTGGACAAAGGCCTCCCCCAAGGATTTCCATACCGACCGGTCCTGGGGGCCAATTCAGTTAACAAATTTCGAACAACCATTTAGTTCACGTTCACGTTCCTTATATGCGCTAATACCGTCATTCCGTATTCAACTATGCAAAAAGTTAAACTTTTTGTCAGTCCGAAACTAAACCTAAACCAAGACGCTTAGAGTGACATTAGGCCTGCCTACACTGCGTCTTCCGGTGCGCGGTCGCCACTCGCCACTCGAGAATTTTAGTCCCCAACGGCCATCTGTTCTACGAGCTATTTGCCCCACCACCACCCACTGCCACTAGAGTTCAACGATTCTGTGAGCTATATTGGTTACTTTGGTTCTCCCAATGATGTAAATATTATAAATGAGAAAGTATGGATGTTTGTTTGTTTGTCAGTTTGTTTGTTTGTTTGTTCCGCTTTCACGCCGAAACTACTGAACGGATTTGGATGAAATTTGGTAGGTAGATAGATGAAGCACTCGGCTAACACATAGGATACTTTATATCCTAGAAAACTTAAGGGTTCCCGTAGGAATGCTTAAAAACTCAAAATTTCCACTGCGTCACTGGATGGCGCTATCTTAAAATTTTCTTTCAATTCTGAAGTCCACGCGGACGAAGTCGCGGGCGGAAGCTAGTGATATCTAATGTTACTATCGTAAAGCTCACTGGGTTCTCCTACGTATCTTCTCATTTCTGATTCGATCACGTAGGGAAACACCAAGCATAGCACGCTCCATCGCCCTTTGAGTGACCTTGAGCCTTCTTATGAGGCCCATATTAAGCGACCATATTGAGAAACCATTAAGCGACAATTCCATATGTCATCACTGGCAACACACATTGGTCAAAGACTTTATTCTTGAGACACTGCGGTATTTTGGACGTGAAGATCTCGTTCTCACGAGATCTCGGCCATATTTACCGAGATTAATCTCGATTCCATATGTCATCACTGGCAACACACATTGGTCAAAGACTTTATTCTTGAGACACTGCGGTATTTTGGACGTGAAGATCTCGTTCTCGCGAGATCTTGGCCATATTTACCGAGATTAATCTCGATCAAAAATCGGACGAGATCTCGCGAGATTAACGAGATTAACGCGACTGTGTTAAAGAGTCAAAAGAGCATGAAATCACGTCTGATTTATTGGAGTAATTGATTAAGAATAAAATGAATCTTAAAATGAATCATAAGAGAAAACTCTTACGGGGAGTCGAAGGGAAAAATTATAATAAAATGTAGTATATTCAGATCCTTAAAATAAGCCATTCCATTTGATATGGCACTCAGTACACTTTGAAAATTAAAAAAAAAAACTGATTTCACGTAAACTACGTACCTATATTAACTGACCACGGTCATAACCTGCAGGGGTTTTACTGTTAGTGGAATTATTTAAGAATAAAGTTTGTTTACAATACCTTTTATTTAAATTGGATTGAAACAGGAAAACCAATAAGAAGCTTATAATCTTAAAATAAGTTGGTAAAATTGGCAGTAAGTATTGTTTGTTTGTACGGAACCATCTTCGCGAGTCAGACTCGCACTTGCCCGGTTCATTTTTATTTAAACTTTCATAATTATGTACGGCCAGTATGCTGCCACCTAGGTGCCCTTTGCATAAAATTATTAACACAATTTTAACATATTTATATTTTTAAGATCTTGTACACCTATAACTAATGCAATAATGATTGATTGATTGATAAAATATCATACATTTATTTTGACATGATGTTATTTAGGCCATGTAATTACACCCTGTCATATAGAAATATAGGGAAATGACCCATAAGTAAATTAGTGTAAAATTAGTTTTTTAGGTTCCGTAAAAAAGGAACCCTTATAGGATCACATGAATTTTGTTTGTGGGGGGCACTTATTATTTTTATAATAATGGGGGTTAAAAGGGGGGGGGGGTAAATCAGGAAAAAAAATGCTAATTGAGCCGTGTGAAATATTATATCAAATAAAAGGGCTTGATATTAATAAATTACGGGAATAGGCCTTTTCTCTCACAATGAGTGACCAATAACTCTTTACTAAATAGAGGTTTTACAAAAAACCCTTTATATTATAGTTGATTGCCGCCCGTGCACCGGCCGATCGCAGGCAGAGGCATGTGGGAGTCTCGCCTGGGACATATTTGCTTCTCAGCCAAGAAGAGCATGCATTCTAGAGTGAACGAGACATGTGAACTCTTCCGGACAAACCGGACAAGAGCGAGTCTGACTCGCATACCGAGGTTTCCGTAACGGAGGGCTCCAAACAAACAATATTGAGAATTTTACCATCTTATTTTAAGACCATAGAATTAATCGATTTTACTGTGATCTATAAGTAAAGAAAATTCAGTATTTAAAGTTTTAGTCACAGGATTTTTGGTAGGGGCGGGTGTGGGTAGTCAATTTTCAAAATATAAAATATATTCTGTTTGCAAATCTTCCTTTTTGAATTATCTATCTATCTATCTTTTTAATTTTCTGATTTTCCCCCAAAATTGCCACGCTCAAAATTCACTCGTCCGTCTTTGGATCAGATAAATCTATATGTGTACCTACCAAGTTTCAACTGAAAGGTTTAGTAGATTCTGAATAATTCGGATCAAATTGGATAGATAGACAGGCAGACAGACAGTTCCTTTTTACCCGACTACGGCGAAGCAAAAAGGAGGGTTATGATTTTGACCCGTATGTATGTATGTATGTTCATCTGTTCCCGCATAACTTCTAAACTACTTATTAGAATCTGACAAATGAAGTACCATTAGAAGCGTCTTGATTGTCCGCTGGTTATAGGCTATGTGACGTCATGTAAAATCCTTTGGGATCCTTAGGGATAAACAACCTCAAATTACATACTGGCATACGACCACGGCTATCCTCTGAAAATCACTATTATTTCCTTTGAGGTACGGAACCCTAAAAATATACCACAGTATGACAGTGTACACTTTTGTACGGTGCAGTACAGCTTTATGTCAGTAACCAAGTGCTTTATTTACGAATGGATAATTCTGGCCGAGGAGAGCATGACTTCCAGTTTATCAAAGTTCGATACAGTTATGTACACATTACTCAATACAATAACTTCGTCATACAGAACGATAAGTAAGTACGTACCTGATGTTCATTATAAATATTTATGAATCAGTTGAACAAAAATATCCGAAAGTTCTGCAATGCACTGATCTGATTGTATCGGTAAATCGGTTGCGGGATCGCAGCGGTGCGGTGTGCGGTGTGCGGCGAGCGGCGGCTTGCGGGTGCGGCGGAACACTGTGCGGCGCGCGCCGCGACCACTTTATAACCTGCGCACGCTACCACCGCCACCGCGCGGCGCCGCCACCACTAGCCTGATCAAACCGCAAACGCACCGTGCTTTCAGCCAGCATCCGAACTGAAGAACTGACCTCATCATTTGGTGTTGGTTTTTCAGTATTGTGTACAGTAGTACCTACTCTAGGGCCTAGACGACTGGATGGATTTGAATCATCGATATAGGAAGTATATAGGAGAACATTTGAAAGATATTTTTATTTTTAATATTTTCAGCAGTCTGAAACTATAAAGTTCTTTATTTATAGTAGCAGAAAATCACAAAATGGCTGTCACCATTTTATGATATCGATGACACATCGATAATAATCTACTGCTTGTGCTAAATCACATACATACCTAGTTACTCTAAGAAAAATCTAATTAAGATAGGTATTGGTCATTTTCATATAAAATGTACAATTCAGAAAAAAGCGTTTCGAAATTTTATATTTTTTGAAGATACTAAATAATTTTAAATATACTTTTGCATAGTAAATATACTGACGCTGTAGGTTCTAGTTTTAAAATAACTAAATTCTTTTTACAAGTTCCACTTTAAAATTTCCTTACATTAATTTTGCTTCCGCTAAGAAATGACCACGCTGAATACGTTAAAAACAACCGACTTCAATCGCAACAACTCCAATTTTGCTATGTTTTTGTTGATTTTCTCAAAAACCGCTGAATCTATTTCGATAAAATTTATATGGGACCACCTGTGAAGTATACCCTTTTAAACAAAAAAAGAATTTTCCAAATCGGTTTGAAGTTTGAAGTCGGTTAAAAACATGCTGTCACTACGTGCCTTTAGATGTTCAACCGCGTTTTATAGAAAAATAAAACTGCGTAGACATTCACCTGATCCTCTAAGTCCTTCAAAATAAGTTTTGTGTTTATGATTACAGTTGATTTGGGTTAAGTTTCTTAAAATATAAAAGAATATCATGCATTCTTTACATGTCTCATGTTTTTTTACATTGTCGTCACATACTATTTCGTCACGTTTTATCGCGCAGCTCCTTGAGATTTCTAGAAGATTCTGTGTTATTAAAATGGCAGCACTGACTCGTTTCTAATAGGAAGTTTTCAGATTACGTATGTCACACCGTTCATAAGATTCTCAATAGATGGCGTTTCTAAGCTTTGGCAATGTATTTTTAAAAATAGCGTAGAATTTACGGTAGCAAAATAGACTTCGTATCGTTGAAAATATATAAATAGCCACATGAACATAGATTCTTATTATTTAAATTAACAGAAACCTGACAGAAACGATAAAGTTCCAACTTTTTCAATTACGGATGACTTGGGTGCGTTCCGGTGTCTCGTGCATCAAACATTGTGAAAAGTATTTTTTGGATCAAAACACAAAAAAATATTCAATGAAAAGTAATGTTCGAAATCTATTATTATAAGCTATTATTATTATTCATCATTATTATGACATTAGTCAGAAATATCAATCAGTTTTGACGATTTTTTAAGAGATTTTATTTTTCCAGTGTTGATCAGCCCCATCTAGTTGAGTTTAGAGAAAGCCATGGAAAATTCCCTATTGGTCTAACAAGGAGAGTGCCAAACTTGGGAATCACAGATTCTGCTGATTTTTATATATGTTGTAGGGTAGTATCCCCTCAATAACTAGGTAAAATTGTAAGACGCACTTCGCTTTCATTTTCGAGATAGTAATAATAATAATAATATCTGGGACAAATCACACACGGTCATCTGGCTCCAAACTAGGATTACCTGTATCTTGGGAACCAGAGACTGATATACATACACATATACTTTTAAATACATACATATATATATATATCTCAAGTGAATTTGAGATTTCATTTATAATTGTCATGGGCATGACATTTTCATTCTAGCGACTGATTTTTGCGAATGTCACTATGTGGAACTGCAAATACAATTTCGTTTTTCCTAACTAAACTTGAAAATATTTCCGTTAAGTTCTATTATCACGCATACGAGCTTTTAATGTATTGTAAATACGTACGTAAATACGTATTCTTAATCTAAACCAAGTAAAAATTTAGTTATTGTTACGATATTATTATTTTTACGTTATGTTTTGCTTACAATTTAGTAACTTTCGTTACGTAACGAAACTATTCCTCATAAAGCTACGTCTACATGGGCTTTTAACCAACAGTATAAAAAAGGAGGTTGTATTTTACAAAGCTTTTATACATAAACTTATGTGTTATATGAGGGCTAACCAAATTAATAGAAATTATTTTAACTAAGGCTACTCATGAAACTAAACGACTTTTTCCAAGAACACCTAGGCACAGTATATACATTAGTACTTCCATACAGTACGGACACTCCCTCTCCCTCTCTAAAGGTGACCTCACTCCCCTTTACGGGTAAGATCCGTTGACCGTTGCGTAAGTGTAACATTGGTGCGTATACAAGCATGTTTTGCGGGCGTCCAAGCAGAAAATTTTGTTTCCGAGATATATGCAGTTTTGTAGTTGAGTGAAAAAATGGTATTTCACGATTTAAATTCGACACACATTTCTCAGTATAAAAGACCTCGCTTCGCTAAGCCCTTTCCACCTTTATCTAGTGATAAATAAATACACATCCTCGTACGAGACACTTTCCTCGCATATGTTTGGTGGAAACCCCCACACATTTCCACACCACAGCTACACATCCTCGTACGACACATTTTCCTCGCACATCTCTGGTGGAAAATGTAACGGTCTGACAGGCCGTCACATTATAAAAAATAAGATGATTATTAGTAACACTATTGTATAATATTTCTCCTAGCGACATCTAGTCCCATTTCCAAAAAACAATGTTACTAGATAACTCGTTAATGTAGCAAGACCATTGTAAGTCTCTATAAATGGGCTTATTAACGTACTACTAAGTTCAATATCTATCTGGTAGATGGTGCTAGTAGTAGTTTAGCTTTTTGAAATGAATCGCGCGGCAACGCGTGATAGAGGGAAAGTGGACGTAGTGGACGAAGTGGACCTAGTGGACGTAGTGGACGTAGTGGACGTAGTGGACGTAGTGGACCTAGTGGACGATTTCGAGTAGTATATAAGGAATAGATGGGTAGGAAACAGGACTTTTTTGGATCTGGGCGTCGAGGCGGTAACACCTTGTATAATTTGAAATATTTTTCCATAATTTTGTTTGTTTGTGTTTTGTTTAATATATTATTTGCAGTTATTAAGTAAATTGGGGTGTGATCACTATTACCGGCTGATGATGATTACGATAATAATTTAAAATAATTTATTATCATTTGCAGATATTTGTAAATTGGAGAGTGATCACTAATATGGGGTGATGATGACGATGATGATGGTTTAGTAAATTTATTTGTTTGTGTTTTGTTTATTATGATTTATTAATTTTTGCTCTTCTGATTTCAGATGAAGGTTCGTTGTCGATCAGGCCAATCGTTCGCGGTTGACCTGGTTTACAATATCCTTCAAAAGTGAATCTTCAGACGGGTTCACCAGATCCTCAGGTTTCTGATCAGTCTGACTGGCTCATGTAAGAATTCATCAGTGAAATGGACCACAGGATGGACATAGCGGGTTCTTTCCGCGCTTTTCACGGGTGTCTTATTGGTTATTATATTCCTTATGTATCTATCTAATAGGTACTTAGGGAGTATTTTAATTATTGACTACATGGAGCAGTACCCCCTTCTACAATTGGCACATACCCCCCCTTTCCTCTATCTTGTGCTGGTTACACACATCATTCAAGGGGTGTCGTGTCACCTCAAACTGTGTTTGAAGGTGGGATTATTCCTTTTGTTTGAGATAGGTACTCTTAGGGACTAGGGATACAGGTCTGGTTAGGCACTCACGCATACGATACACACCACGCCTAGGTTTCTTTTACTCTATCTGTGGGCATTAATCTTGATCTTTCGATTGAGGTTGTATTGCAAATGTTTTCTCACTCACGGTCTTCTGTCTCTTGCTTCCACCCGGTATCGAAGAGAAAGGTGGAAGGTGGATTATTGCCTGCGGCCCAGTATCTGTCGAGAACAGCCGTGGGATGTCTCTTTAGGGCTGTGAGTGGGGGATGTTGTAGTACAATTTAGCCTGTGAAGATAGAGTGGGGATAGGGAACTATCGGTAACATGGACATAAAAATAAAAAAATAGCTTTGTTATGATTTAGCTAGCTTGGTCGATGACCAAAGTAACGTTATAGGTATAGGGATGTTATTTGTAGGGATTGGTTAGATAATTTCTTATAAATAAGTGAGTTATTTTTACTAGGAAAAAGTAAATGAGATAGACTTGTAGGTGAATCGCTAGAAAACTATAGGATGATAATTTTGAGAATTATCTAGGTTGTAAAAGGTACAATATACGGAAGTTGTTAGGGTATCACGCTAAATTTAAGAATTTACGATTTGTTATCAATAAATGTTCAATTCATTTTATGTACGCCAGTCCAATAAACTCTTAGTTCAGAGAAATTAAAGCTAGATAAGACGGATACGGATATATTTGTATACTTGGTGTAGAACATAGGTAAAAATACCTAAAATAATAGTATATAGGAGGAAATCAGTTCAAATATTCATTTCAAACATTTTATCAGTTATAGCTGTAGGCATGAACAGACATGAAATGACGTTCTGTGTTAGATGGCGAAATATAACACGGTAAACATGTAGCATTGTAGGAAATAATAAAGGGACTGTTACTTAGTAGTGTACTAGGTTGAGTAGGGTGTTAGGTTTTACTAGAATACTAATGAAAGTATGTGAATTTTGAGTATTTAAATATAGGTTTCAAAAATATTTTATGTATGATTGAGTAAATTGATTTCCAAATTAAAATTGTTAAAAGTTAGGAAAAGAAATTTCAAATCTAGAATTCTGAAAGTCTTGCCTTTTCTTTTTACAAAATTAAGTTCCCTTTAACAAAGTCTTCGGTTTTATTACACCTGTTGGTATAGGCATATAAAAGTATTTTATGTCAATAACAAACGGAAAGAAAGAATGGTTTGGTTTTGCCATATAATTCCTCAGTAAATAAATGAATATTTGCAAGTCTAGGGAATCCAATTCACATGTCAGGAAGGCTAAGTTCATAGGAAATTCACTAACTTATATGTACTAAAATCTATAGCTTAAATAGCTAGATAATGCCAACAAAGTTAATCCGCTAAAGGCAAAAGTTTCTTTATAGTATTTTATGTCTTTATGGTACCTGGAAGGTAACTTTGAATCAAAAGATTCTATTCACTTGATGGAAAGGAAGTTGTAGTAAAACTCAATTTAATGTGATATTTTGAATCAGAAGTTCTACTCACCTGATGGGAAGTAGATAAATTATAATAATTTATTATTGAAGATCTCAAGCTAGTCCTGAGTAGTCGATGGATGACTGATTTTAAGAACTAACTGCTTAGTACTAGTAAGCAATTTAAATTAACTAAGTAATAAGAATCAAAGGATTCTAACTGCCTGATGGTAGGGCAAGGCGTATTTATAAGTAACAGAGTTGTTCTTATGTTAAGGTTCAAATTAAAAAGTATTAATCTAAATAATCTAAATATCCTGAAATGGATTATTTTTAATCACCAGATGGTAAATAGAAACTGAGATAAGTTAATCTCATGGTACAATTAATTAATTGTCCTAAGTTAATCAAAGGATGTAACTCACCTGATGGAAAAGGTAAATGATGTTACAACTAGGGATTGTTGTTCAGTTATTTCATATAAAAGGGATGACAAAGTCATTAATGGTAACATCTATATTCTGCTTGATATCTAATAGAATATTTTGAATAATTTAAATAGTTGTTTGTTACTCCAAGAAGTGACCCAAACTTTATGATTTGTCTACTTACTTATTTCTACTGCGATGGCTAGGGTCTTCACTAACTCAGAGGGTTGGTTGTTGTTCCATTAGTGTTACCACGCCGAAGGAAGTAAGCTATGACGGCACTATGGGCAGCAGCTGGTGATTGACCTGATCCATTTATGTAACTACTAGAGGTAGTAAATTTTACACACACGTCTAACCGAGTTGGGGTTACTTCTGTCTTTGTTTAGACTCAATAATTGCCAAAGTGCAAAATAATATTGGATACCAGGCAGAGTATCATTGTGGTTAATACCCACCTGATGGTAAAGTCAAATGTTTATACAACTAGAGGTTGTTGAAATAAAAGATGCAAGAAGTTCAAATACATTTCTTATGAAAATATTCAGTTTGCCTGATAGATGGCTGATGAAGATACAACTAGAGGTTGTTGTTAAGCTGGAAGAAGAAGATGACTATATTCTGCTCGATTTCTAATAATTCATTCTTGTTCGTTTAAGTAACAAATTTCTACTCAGAGAAGTAGTCCAAACTGTGCTATCAATTGATTTCCTTATTTCATCCGCAATGTTATGGGTTTGGTCTTCGCTAACTCAGAGGGTTGGTTGTTCTTTCATTAGTGTTACCACGCTGAAGGAAGTAGGCTATGACGGCACTATGAGCAGCAGCTGGCGATTGACCAGATCTATTTCTCTAACTACTAGAGGTAGTAAAGTATACATACACGTCAAGCCAAGTTGGGGCTACTTCTGTCTCAGTTACAGATGTAATTATAATAATTCTGTCATAGAGCAGAAAATTATGTTGGATACCGAGCAGAGTATCGTTGTGGTTCACACAATTCATATTGAATAACTACTAGAGGTGGTTATTTGTTATTGAGGCGTTAGTCCTCTCCTTATCAACTCAGAGGGTTGTATGTTTCTATCGTTGTGGTTCACACAATTTATATTGATTAACTACTACTGTTTAATCTTTACGCCGAATACATTATGAGGAAAGCACTGGAGGACTGGGAAGGCGGTGTCACAGTGGGTGGGCTGAAAATCACCAATCTCAGGTACGCTGATGACACAACGTTGGTAGCATCGAATGAAATGGAAATGGACACCCTGCTGAAGAAAGTTGAAGCGGAGAGTGCCAAACTTGGGCTCAAAATAAATCACTCCAAAACGAAAGTAATGGTCGTGGATCGTGCACAAGTTCTTCCAGATTCGGATGTACTCAATAAGTTCGACAAAGTCAAGCAGTTCGTGTACTTGGGATCGCTCATTAACGCTGAGGGCAACTGCGCTGATGAAATATGCCGTAGAGCCGGAATGGCCAAAAGTGCAATGACTGACCTCAATAAAATCTGGAAGAACCGCGGTATTCGGCGTAAGACAAAAGTGCGTCTGGTGCGAGCACTGGTGTTCTCGATTTTCCTGTATGGCTCAGAGACCTGGTGCATTAAGAGTCGTGAATGTAAAAAGATAGATGCCTTCGAAATGTGGTGTTGGAGGAGACTACTAAGGATACCTTGGACTGCAAGAAGAACAAATGAGTCCATACTTGAAGAACTCCACATCAAAAAGCGGCTATCTGTCATATGCGAAGAACGGATCTTAGGCTTCTTCGGTCACATAATGCGCTCTCCACGCCATGATCTGGAAAGAGCGTTTATTCTAGGGCAGATGGAAGGAAAACGCGCAAGAGGAAGAACACCAATAAGATGGTCCGATACCGTGAAGAATAAAGTGGGAGGCAGTCTGTATCGAGCCGTCCACTTGACCAGTAATCGCATCCAGTGGAGGATCACATGTGGTCACGATCCTCAGCAGTGAGGGAACGACGAAGAAGAAGAAGAAGAACTACTAGAGGTAGTTATTTGTTATTGAGGCGTTAGTCCTCACCTTATCAACTCAGAGGGTTGTATGTTTCATTACACTAGTGTTACGGCTGAAGAGTAGTAAGCCTTGATAACATTATGGGTGCAAACGGATTAATAATTATCCATATTTTGTATAACTACTAGAGGTAGTTATTGTATCTAAAGGAAAATTAAATATCTGATTGACTGAGTTCATGCTACTAAGGTACACAGACTTATTAATTATTCATTTTGTCATAGTGCAAAACCCATAACATTGTATTTTATTGAAATCAAATAATTATCCAGTTACATATTTGTAAATCTAAGTTCTTCTTGTCATGTGCATGTGAACCTTAATGTACAGATTAGAAACACAGGGAATTGGTTTAGGTATGAAGTTAGGAATCGAGTTCTAATTATCATAGGTGGTCTCAATAGATATTCAAAGTAGGATTAGGCTCTCTTTATTGATGTTAGTTGTCTTTATTTTTATATTTAGAATCTTTTAACTATTTTGTCTTGATAAAGTGTTGAAGTGAGTTTCTTTGGGCTGCCGTTTCTTCTCACTTCGCTAACACTTCCCGAAACGGCCAGCATACGGGATCCAAGTGGTAGGAACCTTGTATTAGGTAGTTAAAGTTAAATTTATTAAATTTCTAACTATACAGTAAATTAATTATTAACTTGAGAAAATAATGTCTCAATTTAAAATTAGACTATTCTTACTAAAATAAATTAATAGCTATGAAGTCTCAAAGAATAGTAAATTTTTCCTTATTATGTTATTTTTAGATAGTTAGGTTAATAAACTTTTGTACCCGGTGGCGTTGGACTGGGGGCTTAGGGGAAGGCGGAGAAGCTCTCCCGCAACTTGAAAGAGTTGCGGTATAAAGCAGTTTATAGATCAGTCATCTGGTTTATACATTGCTTCGCGTTAGATTATTTTATAAATTTTACTCTGAGACTTCATAAGTGATTAACACTTTCACAGCTTCAAACCAATATAATTCGTGCTAACTAAATTGGATGCGGGACACGACAAAGATTCGTGCGCTCTCGAGAAAAGAGTAGTAGCACTGAACGTGTTAAATGTTTTTAAATTCTCAATTCCGAAATAATGGATTCAGTTGTTTTATACTGAATAAAAGTTGTTTATTTATTATTAATGAATGATTAAAACTAATAAATTACTTGATTCAAATTAATAAAGATTCCATTCTTATTTTCACTTAAACGTCCCGGAGTTACGTATTACGTTCACGAAGTAGGTTACTTAATCACTAGACGATTCATTGGCCAAGATAATTATCAGATGATTAAGTTGAAGAATATGTTGAGTTCAGTAAGTAAGTTACGTTCAACTATGGAGGAGTTAAAAAAAAAAAAAAATGCTGAGGAGGTTCAGATGTTACAAAAACCAGCCTTACAATAACATGAGTAAAAAATGAATGTTACCTATTTATTCCGATAATCACAACAAATAAAATATCAAATCAGTCTTAAATATTAAATCTCTTATAAAAGCCTTAGTCAAAAAGCCCGCCCCGAAGCGCCCCTGCTGCAAATGACATGATGATAACATGAGTAGGTAATAAATAATTATGAATTACTAGCTTCCGCCCGCGACTTCGTCTAGTGACGAAGTGGAAATTTTGAGTTTTTAAGCATTCCTACGGGAACCCTTAAGTTTTCCGGGATAAAAAGTATCCTATGTGTTAGTGGAGTGCTTTATCTATCGACCTACTAAATTTCATCCAGATCCGTTCAATAGTTTCGGCGTGAAAGCGGAACAAAGAAACAAACAAACTGACAAACAAACAAACACCCAGACTTACGCATTTATAATAATATTAAATAAGTGCGATGAGATAAGTGAATAATAATAATATCTGGTAGTCATCTGCGATACGGATACATACTGGGTAGCCTCTAACTAAAAAAGTCTTTTTAGCGAATATCTAAACGATAAATGAAAATCACGTATTGTTCTAAAAATAATAGTTTTATTATGACGTCATAATTCAGTATGGCCGTTTTCATACCCTTTACATATTGTGTTCTAGCCGACATCGACACACCAACCGACCGATTACTGAAAGGGGAGCGAGTACACCCTCGCGCTGTATGATGCACTGGCGATAGCGTGGCGTGCAGACTGTGTTGTCGCTGCACTGTTCGTTACAGTTGGTTGGTACTGTTCCTAGCGTAGAGCTATGGATATAAAGGTTCATTTGTAATGTTGGATATCAACATATCCAGGCTCTTATTAAGTCAAATTGTTCTACCACTTTTTAGATAAACGACAAAAAAGATTGGTGTCTTCATATAAATATTTGTATGAATCCGACTGTCGATGTGTATGAAGAGATACATTGTTTTGTCGTTTATTAAAAAAGTGGTAGTCAAGTCACACTCGCCCCGAGTAAGAGCTTGGACAGTTTACATTTGCCATTAAATAAAATCGCCTTGTATAAAGGATGGAACTTAACATGTCACCTTGAGTACATGTAATGAAACTCAAATTGCTGCAATTTCAATAATAATAATATATTTCGTATAATATTGTTTATGTTTTTCTCTACTACCCAACTCTTGTACAACGACAACTACATATTATACGGTCACGCACCTATTACGAATGCATTTAATTCACTTTTCCTCCTTTACTTTCGTGTGAAATTATTTGTCATTTGGTAAGGAATTTGAAGCGGCGTGTGATGACGGCACCACCAGCGAGTGCCTTCCGCCGCCGCCGCCGCCGCCGCCGCGACGACGTGTCGTGTCGACCAGGAACAGATTACTACAATAGGTGTAAATAAATGCGACCGACAATTACACGATTTAATGTAAATTGTAAAACTAACGCATTTTGTTTCAGTGTGAAACTCGGTTCTTATGATCGTATGCTCATAAATCCTACATGTGAAAATTTTAAGGTTTATTACTCTAAACTAGCGACCCGCCCCGGCTTCGCACGGGTGCAATGCTGATACTAAACTATAGGTATATTATGCATGTATGCATGTATTATATGTATACATATAAATCTTCCTCTTGAATCGCTCTATCTTTAAAAAAAACTGCATCAAAATCCGTTGCGTAGTTTTAAAGATGTAAGCATACACAGGGACAGACAGACAGCGGGAAGCGACTTTGTTTTACACTATGTAGTGATAGTGAAGTGATCACGCAAAAACGGCTCATCGGATTTAGTGAAGGAAACAGATAGTTCAAAATCTAGTCAAATACGTATGCTACTTTTTATTCAGGAAAAGTGGAAGGATCCGGAATAAAAGTACCTTCTCAAGAAAGGTTCTCAAAGCAGCATGCATGGTGGCATGCAAGCAACCAGGCAAGCAATAATGCAAGCACGCAAGCAGGCATGCAGCAGACGTGCAAGCAAGCAAAAAGTCGACTGAGAAATTGCAAAAAACTGAATTTTTTAACTTCGACAATACCCAAAAAGCACTATTTTTTCAACCGACTTCAAAAAAAGGAGGAGGTTCTCAATTCGTCGGAATCTTTTTTTTATTTCTTTTTATTTTTATTTTATTTTTTATTTATTTATTTTTTATTTTACAGAGAAACAAACAGTCAAACTATTTTTTATGTATGTTCACCGATTACTCGAAGACGCCTGAACCGATTTTGAAAATTCTTTTTTGTATAAAAGGGTATACTTTACAGGTAGTCCCATATAAATTTTATCGAAATCGATTTAGCGGTTTTTGAGCAAATCAACAAAAACATAGCAAAATTGGAGTTGTTGCGGTTGAAGTCGGTTGTTTTTAACTAGGATTCCCTGTGCTATGGGAACCAGAGACTGATATACATACACATATACGTTTAAATACATACATATATAGATATAATACACCCAGACACAGAGCAAACAAATCTGGTCATCACAGAAATGTTTGCCCCGGGTGGGCATCGAACCCACGACTTTCGGATCAGTAGCCAGGAGCACTAACCACTGAGCCACCGAGTCAGTCAAACTAATGATCGATGATGATGATGATTACATCAACTAATGATCGTTCGGAGGTATTAACTTGAACTTTTAGTTAAATTATGTAGAGACTTTGTTTTAGTATGGATACACTACTAATCGATTTCGTGTAGGTATTTCAAGTACAAAATTCACCTTCTTGTTGTCTTCGACAACATGGACCAGCTCCCAATTTCGTAATTCTTTTTATTTATATATTCTGAATTATTGAAAGAAGTTAAAAGGTTCTTAGCACAAATATAAGTGACCATAATAAGCCTATCTGTCAGCGATTTGGCTAAAGTAAAGACCTAAATGCCAGATTGAACTGAATACATACGCCAGTCACCGTAGACATAAAAATCGCGTTAGGTGGCATTGGATGCAACAGTTCTGATTTTTTGGTATGTTGTTAGAGTTGATGCCAGTAGTGTGAAACTAATTTTTCAGCTTCGAAAGACTTGTGCTAACTGCGTGGTGCTCCAAAAACATCGAAATTTTTGGACTTTTTTCAGATTTGGGCTCATACTTTCTAAAAAGTGCATCTTACGGCTAAACTTATATTAACACTTATAAAGAAGACAAAATTTGCTATCATTTGAGTGAAATTGCAGCTCGGTACCTCCAATAGAACCCAAGATACAGCACTTCAAACATTGGCAATTTTCCCTAAAAAGTTCGAAATTGTAGTTTTAGCAGCGTTCTGAGCAGAAAATCGGCTATAATACTCATTCTAAGAGGAAAGTCATGTACAAGAAAGTTATAGAAAAGTTATGTAGCTTTAATTTGAGTGCAAGCATAACTTTGTAGGACCAATAGTTCCTTTGTAATCTGTTCAAACGTAAAATTAAGGAAATCTGATTTTTCAAAAAACGAAGCCTGACAAATTGTATGACTTCTGTAAAGGATTAGACAGACCTCATGACGTGTAATATTATTTATATTTATATTAATTTATATTTTATATTATGTCACTTAGTGATGGCTGGACCACAGCTGCTACCTGCGACATATTAATTTATATTTTATATTATGTCACTTAGTGATGGCTGGACCACAGCTGTTACCTGCGACAGAAAGACACAATAAAATGTCAATTAATATTCATTATAATAAAATGCAACGAAGGGGTAGGTATGTAATTAATGATTACCTTTATGCACTTAGCGCGTTCTCTTGGAAGGTCGAGGTTCGTCTGACACCTCTTCTTGGGGTTCCGGAGACTGGTCTGTTGTTTGTCGTAAAGGTGGGAAGTCGAAGTCGTTCTCTTCATCCGACTCAGTTAAGTCTAAGGACTGAGTATTCAGGTAGGTCTGCCCCTGACAAACTTTGCAGAGAGCAGAGCGTTTCAGCCCTTCTCCCTGCTCTCTGGCAGGATTATCTTCCTCTGCCGCACCCTTTCTTGCACCTGCATGACAGGAATTTTATAAATACTTGTTACAAATTGTTTTACAAATACACGTCCCAAGGACCGACCTTCGAATGGATTACCTTACCTGCATGACAAGAATTTCATAAATACTTGTTACAAATTGTTTTACAAATACACGTCCCCAGGACCAACCTTCGAATGGATTACCTTACCTGCATGACAGGAATTTCAGCAGGGTTTCCGGCGTTGGTTTTTTCATTGAGGTCACTGGTGTCAGTCCCTGCTGGCTCGTTTTCCACCCCCAGTTGGTGGGCTCTTTCTCTACACCCAACCACGTCTGCACCTGGTGGTAAGTTCTGTAGGAATGTTGGACAGCAGGCTCTTCATTTGGGTGTAGACGAGCGAGGTGGACTTTGGCGCTGGCAGCGGATCGGACAAATATCCTGTAACGCAGGCCGTGGAGAGTCGTCCTTTTTTCCCACCATATAGCGCCACGAGACACTTGTTGCCAGCACAGGCTATCTCCTCATATGTGGCGTTAGGGTTGAGAAACGTGGTAGCCGTCTCAAGAAGGTCTGGCTGTTTTGAAAGAACGCCCAACATCGTCGTTTTTCCTTGCCAGAAAAGGGCAGAAGTGGTGTCGCAACCACTGAATGCATGGAGGAACAACTGTATTTCAGGGGGGAATGAGAGCTCTTTTTGAATATATGATTTTGATGTAAACTGTTCGTAATCTGTTCCTCCCCTGGCACTTTTCTGGAACAAAATATTGTTTACATTGGAGCCCAATCCATTAAGGAGCACTAGGAGGTCGACATCCTCTCCAGCGATTATTATTTGCTCATACTCCTCATTCATCTCCAATGCTGTCCTTACAATGAGACAGTCGGCGTCTTTTGAGGCTTGCTTCGTTTTAATCCCATGTATGTTACAGGTTACGAACAGTTTACATCATAATCATTTATTCAAAAAGTGCTCTCTTTCCCTCCTGGAATACAGTTGTTCCTTCATGCATTCAGTGGTTGCGACACCACTTCTGCACTTTTCTGGCAAGGAAAAACGAAGTACTGGACATTCTTTCAAAACAGCCAGACCTTCTTGACACGGGTACCACGTTTCTCGACCTTAACGCCACATATGAGGAGATAGCCTCTCCTTGCAACAAGTGTCTCGTGGCGCTATATGGTGGGTTATAGGATATTTGTCCAATCTGCTGCCAGCGCCATAGTCCACCTCGCTCGTCTACACCCAAATGAAGAGCCTGCTGCCCAACATTCCTACAGAACTTACCACCAGGTGCAGACGTGGTTGGGTGTAGAGAAAGAGCCCACCAACTGGAAGTGGAAAAGGAGCCAGCAGGGACTGACACCAGTGAGCTCAATGAAAAAACCAGCGCCGGAAACCCTGCTGAAATTCCTGTCATGCAGGTAAGGTAATCCATTCGAAGGTTGGTCCTGGGGACGTGTATTTGTAAAACAATTTGTAACAAGTATTTATGAAATTCTTGTCATGCAGGTAAGGTAATCCATTCGAAGGTCGGTCCTTGGGACGTGTATTTGTAAAACAATTTGTAACAAGTATTTATAAAATTCCTGTCATGCAGGTGCAAGAAAGGGTGCGGCAGAGGAAGATACTCCTGCCAGAGAGCAGGGAGCAGGGCTGTAATGCTCTGCTCTCTGCAAAGTTTGTCAGGGGAAGACCTACCTGAATACTCAGTCCTTAGACTTAACTGAGTCGGATGAAGAGAACGACTTTGACTTAACGACGAACAACAGGCCAGTCTCCGAAGCACCAAGAAAATGTATCAGACGAACCTGGACCTTCCAAGAGAACATGCTAAGTGCGTAAAGGTGATCATAAAATACATACCTACCCCTTCGTTGTAATTTATTATAATAAATATTTATATTTTATTGTGTCTTTCTGTCGCAGGTAGCAGCTGAGGTCCAGCCATCACTAAGTGATATAATGTAAAATAAAAATAATCTGAATTTAATATAAATATAAATAATATTACACTGCATTAGGTCTTTCTTATCCTTTACAGAAGTCATACAATTTGTCAGGCCCCGTTTTTTGAAAAATCAATTTCCTTAATTTTACGTTTGACCAGATTACAGAGGAACTATTGGTCCTACCAAGTTACGCTTGCGCTCAAATTAAAGCTAAATAACTGTTCTACAACTTTTTTGTACATGACTTTCCTCTTAGAATGAGTATTATAGCCCATTTTCTGCTCGGAACGCTGCTAAAACTACAATATCGAACTTTTTAGGGAAAATTACCAATGTTTGAAGTGCTGTATCTTGGGTTTTATTAGAGCTATAGAGCTACAATTGCACTCAAATAATAGCAAATTTTGTCTTCTTTATAAATGTTTATACTTAGTTTAGCCGTAAGATGCACCTTTTAGAAATTATGAGCCAAAATCTGAAAAAAGTCCAAAAATTTCGATGTTTTTGGAGCACCTCGCAGTTAGCACAAGTCTTTCAAAGCTGAAAAATTAGTTTCACACTACTGGCATCAACCCTAACAACATACCAATAAATCAGAACTGTTGCATCCAATGCGACCTCCGATGTCTTGTATGACTGGCCTAGAAGCTCTGTACCAAAGTCCGTATTTCCCGGGCGTCAATCTGTACGAAATTATAATGGCTCTTAAACAGCTTAAGAACATCAAGGCACCGGGTGATGATGGATTACGGCTAAACAGGTGAAAGACCGGTACATCAAGCTCTTAAGAAGTTGTTTAATTCCGTCATGCTTGAGGGACGAACGCTAACGGCATAACATATTCACTTAAGGGCAATAATTCATAAAATCCTGCTGAAGAACTATAGAACCATCTTTTTCCTAGAATCATGTCTACAATCTGTTTTGTTTTATTGGTGATCCCAGGAATATGTATAAACGTTTATCAAAAAAAAATTCTAGCAAGAGATGCATTCATTGAGCGTTTAGCCCAGTCATCGAGGAGTTTCTTTGTATGGAGACCCCAACATTAATTTCTCTATCAATGAAACTTTGCACGATTGTGAAGGATAGTGTATAGATGGAAGATGACAAAGAAGCCAAAAGATTTTGTGGCTGGAAGTATGTGTTTCATACCTAAACATGAAAATTGCATTTAAAATTCGGTGGATAATTGCTCGATCGAATATTTCTGTACTATTCGTTAGTAGTAACTTAATGGTACGCGTATATAGCAGTATCCAATACTTTTTCGAATTTTGTGACGCTTAAGTTAAGCAAAATATGATTTTTTAGATTTTACTTCCGATGAATAATTTCTCGATTAAGTTTTATTTTTCAGTATAGTTTTATATCTTGCTGGACATCTTTTTGTATAAGTATCCAAAAGATTTTCCTTTAAGATCATAGCATAATAGTTTTTATGCTATAACTAACTATGTAAAATTTCTCAGTACATTTTTATTTATTTATATGGTACATAATAATAAATATAAACAGTATTTCAGGTTATCCAATAAAATTTCGATACATTAAACTTATATGTATGAAGCGTCACACACGTACGTAAGGTCACGCGATCCGTTTGCCGGCCACTACCCATTTCCGACCTTTTCGCACTTTATTTTGTATAATAGTAATAGTTCTAAAAAAATATGTTCGGATTCGTTTAATCTGCACAAAATTACGCGTAAGTAGGTAGTCCACAGATAGTAAAAAAAACTCACTAAAAGACTGTTAAATATAGATTACAAAAACATCAACATCAAATAACTTGTTAGGTGTTACAACATATGGGCCAAAATCGCCCATTCTCCTTTCAAACATTTTCAGAACAAAATGCCGTTTTTGACATTTGATAAAAAAGTTACTGAAAATGACAGTCTTCGGTCACGAGCATACCTACATAGCCTAATATCCGTACACTCAGACGGGGTAACAATAGTAAAAATTGACTTTTTACTTTACGGTACATAATACGCAAAAAATTCAATAGTATTAGTCAAGGAAAAATCTAAACTCTGTATCCTTTACAGTAAAAAGAATATCGGCACCCTTCCTTAGACTCCCCAAGCAGAGTATATTGATTTTTTTTCAAATGAATGTAGATGTATGTATCGCTTCATTGTTTGACCTTGAGCGGATGCGGTACGCGCCACGCGCATCGCGTCTATGTCCGCCGCCGCCCCGTAAGCCGTGAATGTGTAATAAACGTATTATGTAAAGAAATTCTAATACTACTATTTGCCGAAATTTCATTGGATAGTTTTAAAAAGCTGTTTACTTCTGTAAATTGTGACTTCTAAAGGAATAAAATTGGACTGAGAAATTATGAGCCGTGAGCATTTATACGGAAACTATAACATTATGTTCCTATAGGAAAATGTTTTGGATACTTACACATAGAAAAGTCTAATAAGGTATAAAACCATAGTAAAAAATAAAATTTAATCGAGAAATTATACCTTGGTAATTATAGCAAAATAACATATTTTGGTAAATATCGAAGTTAAAAAGTTCGAAAAAGTTTTGGACAGTTTTACATACATATAATAACAACCTAACACTAACATATCGCGTTGGAATAATGGATTGAGAAATTGTTCGGTACGAGTTATTAGCAATATTCATGTTTAGGTATAAAATACCTACTTCCAAAACTTAAATCTCCGGGATACCTTGTCACACCTCATCTATGGAACCTACTTAATCATACTGCAAAGTTTTACGGACAGAGGAGTTAATGCATACCTCAACCTCCTCGATGACTGGACTAGTTTGGTTTGGTTAGGGCAAAGTGGACGGCACCAGAACACCAGAGTCATTACAAATCGTTTCGCACATAGGCATGATGACTTTCAGCCACCTGAACGAGCCAGTTTCCGAAAAGGTTTCAGTACAATAGACCACATATGTTATACTTTGCAGCACATAACTTAATAGAAGATCTGTTTGAGAGCGATTATCAATATATCGAAGTGTTGGAGTGCTTGTACGAAAACCCCACCATGGCAGTCCGCCTCCAGGATCAGAATTCGAAACATAAACTGCTTCCTGCTTTAAAATTTCCGTATGACATCCACTCCTCTGAAGGTCGGAGACTCTATTCTCGAAGTCATTGGCGAACATGTATTCACGGGACAAACAGTTCAGCTAGGAAGGTCCAACTTCGAGAAAGAGATCAATCGTTTAGGAAGTTCCGCAATGTCTTCACGTCCAAAATACCGCAGCGTATCAAAACTAAGGTCATGGACCAGTGTGGTTACCACCAGTGACACGGAACTAAGACACGGTCACTTAGAGGACAATGGAGGTTGCAATGCTCGGGGCTACCCTACGTTATCGAATAATAAATTAAAAGATACGTAGCAGAAGTCAATTAACGATACAGCTCACAAATAGCTATAAACTGAAGTAGCAGAGGGCGGAGCACAAGCTGACTAACATGACTGACTCGGTGGCTCAGTGGTTAGTGCTCCTGTCAACTGATCCGAGAGTCGTGGGTTCGATCCCCACCCAGAGCAAATATTTCTGTGATGAGCAGATGTGTTTGCTCTGTGTCTGGGTGTATTATATCTATATATGTATGTATTTAAATGTATATGTGTATGTATATCAGTCTCTGATTCCCATAATACAGGGAATCCTAGTTTGGGGCCAGATGACCGTGTGTGATTTGTCCTGGATATTATTATTATAGCTCGTAGAATAGATAGCCGTTGGTGCACGAATGTTCTCGAGTGGCAACCGGCACCGAAAGAGACGTAGCATAGGCAGGGAGCTGTTCGGGCAGGAAAGTTCTCGAGTGGCAACTGGTACCGGAAGACGTAGCATAGGCAGGCGGGTGGCCTCAGAATCGGAGGACTTTGACCTGGTGAAGATCACGGTAGGCCGTTGGGTGAGGGCAGCGCAAAACCGGTCGTTTTAGAAATCCTTGGGAATGCCTTTGTTTAGCAGTGTACGACTATTGGTTGATGATCTCTTCTTCGGAATTCGGACCATTAAAAAGGATATATTTATCTTTTTGCTCCTGATTACTTAACTATAGATAAACTCTACGATAACGCCACTTCCTACAAAAGCTGACAAAACAAGTTATCAAATCCATCGATTTAAAATACTAGTCACATGAGAAAACCTATTGTATTTATAGTGCTTTTAGAACCGTGTTTTACAAGCTGAGGTATCTCTTGAAGAAGTCTTCTACAACAAATTGACCTCATGTATGCGCGGTTCGCTTTAAGTAAGTCACGAATTGCGGTATAAATAAATGAACGTCAGTATAATTAAGAAGTTATTTAAATAAATCGTTACTTTATTCCGTTTTGGGGGTGTTGGAAATACAATAATCTGGGTAGCAATGTTTTTGTTACATTTTATTCCCATACACCCTATTTAAAAAGACATTTAACAAAGTAAACGATCAACTCTTAAAGTATTTTAAAATTATCCGAATTATCCGTTTTATCCAGATATCCGGATATTTTAAAATTATATAGTTTTATCCGGATAGTAAATTTGAACGGATAATGCAAACCCTATTTACCGTACGTCTCCGAGTGTGCAGTTTTATTTAGTGTATATGCTACGATGCTGAAAACAGTTCTAACGATTTTATCGGTCTAGGTTAAGATTTTTTTGTCTAGAAATGGATCTGGATGAGTGACTTATCTCCGAAAAAACTTTCTATTAGGTACTTTTAATTAGGTACCTGTTTTTGTCTCGCCGCCGCGCTGCGCTGATCCGATCCACAAAATAGACACAGAAGGTCCGCTCAATACAAACCATTAAAATCGTAAGCATATACATGCTTATAGAAATATACGGTCGTTCGAGGCAAGGTCACAATCGCACAGTACGTGATCGTGCCTACAACGACTGTATACGTCTATAAGCATGTATATGCTTAGGATTTTTATGAGCGTATTGAGCGGACCTTCTGTATCTATGTGTTTTGTGTCCGAGCGAAGTTCCGTCTCCCAGGTAGGTACTTTATTATTATCATGGAAATAAGATAGCCAGTTCACCATTGCGTTGGAATCTTGGTAAGGCCGCTTCCATCTTCGACGTATTATTACTGACTACCAGGTGAGCCTGTGGTGTGGCCTTTGGCCTGTGGTGTGGCCTTAGAATAGCACCACCCCATCTCTTCCCGTGGGTGTCGTAAAAGGCGACTAAGGGATCCATAAACCGGAGGATGGGCAGCAGCGTCTTTCCCGCGTACCATCTTGGCTCACGCCACACTGCGATCGCCAACCCGCATGCCAAGCGTGGCGATTATGGCAACTACCCCCCAAATATGATTAGGAACCCGAAACAACGGCCCCTAGTCCCCGGCAGCCCCGCTATTCCTGACTCCGGTAGCGGTCACGGTAACGGCGGGGCATGGGGTGCGAAGAATCTCCGGCAGAGGCCAGGCTACCAAAAACAAAAACCTTTGGCCCTGGCAACCTATAACACGCGCACACTGCGAACGGACGAAAGACTCGCTGAACTGGAGGAGGAATTGAGCAGGTTACGATGGGATATTGTGGGATTATGTGAAGTCCGAAGAGAGGGTGAGGACACCATGATCCTTAAGTCCGGAAACCTGCTCTATTTCCGGGAGGGCGACCAACTGTCCCAGGGTGGTGTCGGGTTTATTGTCCACAAGTCCCTAGTCAACAACGTGGTCCAGGTCGAGAGTGTTTCGACGAGGGTAGCGTACCTTATACTCAGAATCACCAAACGGTATTCGCTGAAGGTCATACAGGTATATGCGCCGACCGCGGAACACCCCGACGAAGAGGTGGAGGCTATGTATGAGGATATCTCCAGAGCCATACATAGCTCCAGGACCCATTTCACCGTTGTGATGGGGGACTTCAACGCGAAACTAGGCAAACGAAGGGACAACGAGCTGAGAGTGGGGAAATTTGGATACGGAGAGAGGAATGCGCGGGGTCAGCTGCTGGCTGGCTTTATGGAGAAGGAGGGCCTCTTCATGATGAACTCCTTCTTCAAAAAGCCAAAACAGCGCAAGTGGACATGGCTGCATCCCAGTGGCGTAGTAAAAAATGAGATTGACTTCATCTTGTCGACAAAAAGGCAAATATTCAATGATGTCTCTGTGATCAACTCGCTGAAGACAGGAAGCGATCACCGAATGGTAAGAGGCACATTGAATCTAAAAACAAAGCTAGAAAGATGTCGACTGATGAAGTCCACGCTCCGACCAGCGCCTATCCAACTCCAAAACCCCGAAAGCTTTCAACTCGAGTTGCACAACCGCTTCGAATGCCTAGGAGAATGCGAAAATGTGGACAATTATAACGACAGGTTCATGGAAATTGTCCAAACGGCTGGGAATAAGGCCTTCAAAACCGGCCGTTTAAAAAGAACATCTCGTATCTCGGACCTCACCAGCAAGCTCATGGAGGAAAGACGAAGCCTGATTCTGAAATCCTCTGAAGATGCTTGTCAGTATCGGCGACTAAACAGACAGATCTCCAAGTCCTTGACCCGTGATATACGCCAATTTAATACCAACCGTATTAAAGAGGCTATCGAGCGCAATAAAGGGTCAAAAGTATTCGCAAGAGATCTGTCTGCTGGTCAAAGCCAACTGACAAAGCTGAAGACCGAGGATGGCAGAGTCGTGTCGTCCAAGCCCGAGCTGTTGGAAGAGGTTGAGAAATTCTACGGACAATTATACATGACTACACGCTTACCTGTCAGCAATCTGGCTGAAGACCCGAGAGCCAGATTGTCCCGACACTATACCGAAGATATCCCAGACGTCAGCCTGTGCGAGATTAGAATGGCTCTCAAACAGCTTAAGAACAACAAGGCACCGGGTGATGATGGAATTACGGCTGAGCTTCTGAAAGCAGGTGGAGAACCTGTACTTATAGCTCTTCAGAAGCTATTTAATTCCGTCATGCTCGAGGGACGAACGCCTACAGCATGGCACAGGAGTGTGGTGGTGCTCTTCTTCAAGAAGGGTGATAAGTCTCTGCTGAAGAATTACAGACCCATCTCACTCCTGAGCCATGTCTACAAGCTGTTTTCGAGAGTCATTACGAATCGTCTCGCACGCAGGTTTGACGACTTCCAGCCTCCCGAACAAGCCGGTTTCCGAAAAGGCTTCAGTACCATAGACCACATACATACGCTGCGGCAGATTATACAGAAGACCGAAGAGTATAATCGGCCACTATGCTTGGCGTTTGTGGACTATGAGAAAGCCTTTGATTCGATCGAGACCTGGGCTGTGTTGCAGTCTCTCCAACGGTGCCAAATTGATTATCGATACATCGAAGTGTTGAAGTGCTTGTATGAAAACGCCACCATGTCGGTCCACCTCCAGGATCAGAATTCGAAACCTATCCGGCTGCAGCGTGGGGTGAGACAGGGAGACGTTATATCTCCGAAACTGTTCACCGCTGCACTGGAAGACGTTTTCAAGCTTCTGGACTGGAGAGGACTCGGCATTAACATCAATGGCGAGTACATCACTCACCTTCGATTTGCTGACGATATCGTGATCATGGCTGAGACCTTGGAAGACCTAGGCGCAATGCTCGAAGGACTTAGTAGAGTCTCCCAACAAGTGGGTCTTAAAATGAACATGGATAAGACGAAAATCATGTCAAACGTCCGTGTTACACCCACTCCTCTGAAGGTTGGAGACTCTACACTCGAAGTTGTTGACGAATATGTATACCTGGGACAAACAGTCCAGTTAGGTAGGTCCAACTTCGAGAAAGAGATCAATCGTCGAATCCAACTCGGCTGGGCAGCGTTCGGGAAGCTTCGCAATATCTTTACGTCCAAAATACCGCAGTCCCTCAAGACTAAAGTCTTTGACCAGTGTGTGTTGCCAGTGATGACATATGGATCCGAGACATGGTCGCTTACTATGGGCCTTATAAGAAGGCTCAAAGTCACCCAAAGGGCGATGGAGCGTGCTATGCTTGGTGTTTCCCTACGTGATCGAATCAGAAATGAGGAGATACGTAGGAGAACTAAAGTTACCGACATAGCTCTCAGAATCGCTAGACTTAAGTGGCAGTGGGCAGGGCACATAGCTCGTAGAACAGATGGCCGTTGGGGCAGTAAAGTTCTCGAATGGCGACCGCGCACCGGAAGGCGCAGTGTGGGCAGGCCCCCGACTCGGTGGACCGACGACCTGGTAAAGGTTGCAGGAAGCCGCTGGATGCGAGCCGCACAGGACCGGTCGGTGTGGAAATCCTTGGGGGAGGCCTTTGTCCAGCAGTGGACGTCTTTCGGCTGATAGATAGATAGACAGACCAGGTGAGATGATGCCAAGGGCTTACCAATTGTGGATAAAAAAATAAATCTCTTCTCTTATCGTGTGGCATATAATTTAACCGATAGCCTACCGATTTGACAAAAAAAACCCGACTTCACAAAAGTATCTTATATCAGTCCAGAGATCAAGATGAATTTAAAACGGGATCGTCTCGATAATTAGGGTTTAACAAAGCAAAGCTATTTATTTCTCAAAATTCTCAATTTATTTTTGTGACCGAGCTTAAACAGACGGAAGAAAACAACATAAGGCTATATTATCCTAAAAGTAATTTCCGTGTTACAGAGTGGCTTGCTTGCGGCTTGCGCACTGCACACGTTCAACGACAACATACGTACAAAACTATGTATATCCACGGGGGCGGAGTCGCGGGCAAAAGCTAGATACTACCTTCGATATACCCCGATCTCAGTGAAGGTTTCACCTTAATGCAATATTCATTCGATAGGTACATTTTCCTTCGGGATACCTTTGATTTTCCAGGACCAAGTATATTATCATTTATTTATTTACACTTTTTTGTACATAAAAAACTAAAAATAATTATAACTATAGTACATAATTATTGGACTGTACAGGTAGGCGGTCTTATTGCTATAAGCAATCTCTATTATTAATTATACGAATGTATCGCATTTACACGCCTTTTCAAATAGTAAATATTTTATCTTAATAAATTGAGCCCTGCGATGGCTCAATTTATTAATTATTAAGATGCCGGTTTGTCGCGTTCCTCTAGGAACCTTTCAATGGGTAAATTGGAATAAACGCATGTTTGTTCATGACATACATAAGCTGTCATCATCAACCGAAAGACGTCCGCTGCTGGACAACGGTCTCTCCAAGAATTTAAATAACAGCTAATAAGAACAGCATTGTAACGATAAAATAAATTGTTCTCTTCGATTATTTATTACGAATACCTACGTAGGTATCCTTTTATTAGGGTTCCGTAGTCAACAAGGAACCCTTATAGTTTCGGCATGTCCGTCTGTCTGCCTGTCCGCGGCTTAGCTAAGAGACTATTTAGCATGTTATCTAATCTGCACTATTAGTACTAGAGAGCTGTAATTTGGCACGAATATGCATATTAATCACGCCGACAAAATGGTAAAATAACATCTTGAAAATTAAATGTTTTTAGGGTACCTCCCCTACACGTGAAGTGGGGATGAATTATTTTTTCTCGACGATCCCATAGTGTGGGATGTCTTTGGATAGGTCTTTAAAATTATTGTAAGTTTGCTAAAACCATTTTTCGATTCAGGGATCCGTTTTGGAAATATTAAGCTTTAAAGTGCAAATTTTTGTTAAAGTCATGTGCGAAGTAAACGGTTGTTTCTAGAAATGTGAAAAAATCACGGCAGTAGTATATATAGGTAACGAAGTGAAAAGGAAAACTAACACAGCTAAGTAGGCTTTAAAAGTTTACGAGTAGTAGTCAATTTTGTAAAACGGAAGGGTTTTGCCCTTAAAACAGTGTCTCTTGAAGTACTACGGAACCCTTAACAGCGCGTGGCCCGACACGCACTTGACAGCTTTTATTACTGAATCTTTTCATTTAATTTAGACATTACCTTTAAGAATTACGTTTATTGAAATACAAAATATGAAATCCACAGTAATGAGTGTTCTTATAAGTAGTGTACAAAAAAACAAAAGTAGAATACAGCACGGAACTAAAGAAAGTAAATACCTCCATCTGTAGCCTCGCAGCTGATGGGAGCCGCAGCTCCGGCTACGGCTGCCCGGGCTGCGTCACGTCGGGCGCTGCCGCGGGCGCCGGCGCATGCGGGCGGGAGTGGCGCCGCACCACGTACTCGCTGGGCTCCTCCCTCATCTTCTCCATCTCGTACAGGCAGGTGCAGCAAGGGCAGAAGTACAGCCGCAGAAATTTCGCCACTTTTGACCTGACACTCGCTTTCGGCACGCCGGCTTGATTTACCTTAGTGCTCAGTTTCTCGGGATAAAACGAGTGACTGCAAGTCGCTCCGAAGACTTTGCGTTCGCCGGCGTGCACGGGGGAAGAATCCTCGCGGTGGAGAGTCACCGGCGGCGGGGGCGCGCGCTCCCAAGACGAAAGAGGCAGCAGGTATTCCTCGACGTTGATACTGCGCTTGGAGGGCGAGCGCGAATGAAGCACCAGCGTGGCCAGGTTCACCATGGAGGAGTCGTCCGGTTGGTGTAGCCCGTCGCCCGGCACGACATCGCCCGCAGTCTGCAGGCGCCCGCCCGCGCCACCCGCTCCCTCTGCGCCGGCGCCGCCCGCGCCGTCCGTGAGGCACAGCTTCATGCGCAACACGGTGATGTCGCTGTCGCTCGGCCACGAGATCACGTCGGGCAGCGGACTCTTGCGCCGCTTGTGCCGGAGCTTCTTCGGTTTCTTCTTGAGGGAGAGAGCGTGGGCACGCGCGGGTCGCGCCAGGCCCGACTCCAGGCTTCGCGCCAGCCCCGCGCCCGCTCCGCCCCCCGCGTCGCGGGCGCCGCCGCCGCCACCGCCGCCCACTGTTGAACTCGTGCTCTCTGCTTCGGTGGGCAGGCTGAACGCGACTTGCCTGTAGCTGCCGTTGGCCTTCTGCATGTCTATTATATCCTCAATTTTCCTTATACTATCAGTTTGTGACTGTTCGGACAAAGCCATACTTATATAACTGAAATTACCTTGGGAGTTGGGAGTAGTTAAATAGGTATTTATTTATTATTTTTAAACGTGTAAATTTTAACTAGATATTTTACAAATTTTTGTGCTTTTATTTATACCCTAATCTGGATGGTTGGGTAATGAAAGTGGTTGTCAAAGAGTGGCACAAAGACAATGAACATATTTAATAAAAACTTAGGTTTCTTATAAATAGCGACGACACCACAAATTAAAATCATGTACGTACTAAAAAACAGAGAAGTAATACCTACTTATATACCTACTTAAAATAAAAAAAATATATCTATCTAGTTAGGTATCTAAAATAATAAAAAAATGCTTTTCTTATAGAGTAATAAAGTGACTTTAATGCTCCTTATATGTAACTTTTGTCATGATTTATTTGTTCTCATTTAAAGAACCTTTAAGACTGTTTAGTACAGTTGTACTGTACAGTATGTAGTTACATACTTCTTTTTTATTTTGATTTTGATATTTTGATATTTGATATTTTGATATTTTGACATTTTGACATTTCGATATTTTTTCATTTCGATATTAAATATTTTGACGTTTGAACCACTCCCTTAGGGGATAAATTTCGAAGAACCCTTTCTTAATTGACGCCTGCATTAATATGAAAAACCATATGTTGAAGTTTTAAGTTTTTAAACCCATAGGTTTGGCTTGCGCATTGATATTACCCATTTCAACCCTCACTTTCACCCCCTCTTGGGGCGAAGATGAAAATACATTTTACACACGTTTTATCAATTGTTTTTAAGAGCAGGTGTGCCAAGTTGAAACGCGCATAAAATCAGACTTTTCCCATACAAATTTCCACCCCCATTTTAACCCCTTCATGGGGTGAATTTTGAAAAACCATTTCTTAGTAGACGCTTCCGTTCTATAAGGAAACTTTGTGCTCAAGTTTCTAGACCCAGGGGTTTGGCCTGTATTTTCCCATAGAAACTTCCACCCCATTTTAACCCCTTCTGGGGGTGATTTTTAAAAACCTTCCTTAGTGGATGCTTCCATTCTATAAGGAAACTCTGTGCAAAAGAGGGTGAATTTTGAAAAGTCCTTTCTTAATGCTGTCCTAGACTCTTAAGGAACCTACTTGCCAAATTTGGAATCTCTAGACCTAGGGGTTTGTCCTGTGCGTTGCTCTATCTACTTTTGACCCCCGTTTCACCCCCTTAGAAGGTGAGTTTTTTTTTATGGCAGAGGTGGCAAACGAGCAGATGGATCACCTAACTAAACGCAGGTTGGCACGGCCGGTATAGAAGGCATCACCAATCATCATGATCGCCATCATCGTGCTGTCATCTGCATAACAATGAGTACTGCTGATTTGCAGCATATCATGGATATGCAGAAGGAACAGTGCAGGCGAAAGCACACAGCCTTGAGGGACACCAGCGTTCACAGACATAGAATCTGAGCATGCACCGTCAACTACGACCTTCATGCTTCTGTCTGCAAGAAAACTAGTGACCCATTTGCATAATTCCTCGGAAAGCCCATAAGATGGAAGCTTCGCAAGAAGTGTTTTGTGCCAGACCCGATCGAAGGCCTTCGCTATGTCCAAACTAACTGCCAATGCTTCCCCCTTGTCTCGATTGCCTGTGCCCAACGATGTGTCAGGTAGACAAGACGATCACCAGCGGACCGGCCCTTACGGAAACCGTACTGTCGGTCACTAAGCAGCTGGCGGTCCTCTAGATACCGAAGGAGCTGGCTGTTGATAATGGACTCCATTATCTTTGAGAATAAGGATTTGAGCAGTCACCTTTTTTAGGGATCGGGTGGACTAAAGTTGTCTTCCATGAGTTTGGGACTATGCTAGAAAAGTAGGAAAGCCGAAAAAGGCGCGTTAAAACTGGAGCCAACTCTGGAGCACACACCTTCAACACGACAGGAGGGATTCCATCGGGCCCACTCGACTTATGAATGTCGAGGGAAAAAAGTGCTTTACGCACTGAGCGTTGGTGGAACCGGATATCCGGCATACAGCTCTTGCACCGCGGTATGGTCGGCGGCTCGTTTCCCCCGTCATCCAATGTTGAGTTGGACGCAAAGAGTTTGCCTAGAAGATCGGCTTTCTCTTTTGCGTCGTGGGCCAACGAATCATTACCCGTGTGCAGTGGTGGAAACGATGGCGTGCAGAAGTTCCCCTGGACAGCTTGGTAACATTCCTGCTTCCGACGAGAAACCTTTTTGCAGGACCGACCAAACCAAGTGAGTTTTGAAAAATCCTTTCTTAATTCAACCCTAGACCTCATAAGGAACCTACTTGCGAAATTTGGAATCCCTAAACCTAGGGGTTTGTCCTGTGCGTTGATCTATCTACTATGGACCCCCCGTTTCACCCCCTTAGAGGGTGAATTTTGAGAAATCCTTTCTTAATGCACCTCTAGGCCTCAAAAGGAACCTACTTGCAAAATTTTGGATTTCCAGACCCAGGGAGTTGACCTGAGCGTTGATCTATCTAATTTGGACCCCATTTCTGAGGGTAAATTTTGAAAAATCCCTTTTTAATGCATCTCTAGACCTCATAAGGAACCTATTTGCCAAATTTGGAATCTCTAGACCCAGGGGTTTGGCCTGTGCGTTGATCTATTTACTTTGGACCCCCGTTTCACCACCTTAGAGGGTAATTAAAAAAAATCCTTTCTTACTGCATCTCGTGACCTCATAAGGAACCTACTTACCAAATTTGGAATATCTAGACCCAGAGATTTGGCCTGTGCGTTGATCTACCTACTTTGGACCTCCGTTTCACATCCTTAGAGGGTGAATTTTAAAAAGTCATTTCTTAATGCTGTCCTAGACTCATAAGGAACCTACTTACGAAATGGAATCTCTAGACTCAGGGGTTTGGCCTATGCGTTGTTCTATCTACTTTGAACCCCCGTTTCACCCCCTAAGAGGATGAGTTTTGAAAAATCCTTTCTTAGTGCAACCCTAGACCTCATAAGTAACCTACTTGCGAAATTTGGAATCTCTAGACCTAGGGGTTTGTCCTGTGTGTTGATCTATCTACTTTGGACCCCCGTTTCACCCCCTTAGAGGGTGAATTTTGAAAAATCCGCTCTTAGTGCATCCCTAGCAGGCGCGGATCCAGGATTTCGTTCAGGGGGGGGGCAAATTTTCAGTATACCCTTATTTATGAAGCGGTCGATGGTATGAGACCGTTCATATAAATAAGTCGCGAGCGTAGCGAGCGCGAAATTTTTTGAATACATAGTTAAGAAATGCCTCTATTTATTTGCATTTTATAGAAGGTTTAGTACCTCGGTCAGGCTTCAGGGGGGGGGGGGGGCAATTGCACCTATTGCCCCCCCCCCGGATCCGCGCCTGACTTAGAGAGAGTGTTGTTCACTTCGTCAACACCCTACAAAATGTTTCATAAAAACTATATCTTATATGTACTACCAAACAAGTTATCTTAGTTTATAAAAACTCCGATTGAACAAGCGACGCTCGGTCTCCCAGCTAGTAAAATTAAAGCAGTGTGGAACGTTATTAATAAAGAAACGGGAAAAACAAAGCCGTGTGCGAAAGACTTTATTCTTCAAACAGATGGTAGCTTAATATCCAAAATTCCGGATGTAACAGAAGAATTTGAAACTTTTTTTACAAACATTCCTATCAAAACAACAAAAAGCCTGGACTGATCGCCTGTACTCGCCCACCGTTTACCGACTGAAAATGTAGATAGTGTAAAGATTTATTTCAATTTAGAACAATTAACCCTCATACAGTTGTTAAAACCTTTAAGTCACCTTAACTAAAAAACACTGAGGATTTATGGAGCATGTCTGTTTATTATTATTTATTATTATTATTATTATTTATTAACTTTTTATACATCTATCATTAAATTTTTCATCTATCATTATCATGTTAATTTGTTAAAATCTGTTATTGATACTGTGCGGTTATGCACATGTAAATGAAAGGGAGAGAGAGAGAGCTAGGCCTAACACCCTACAAAGCCTATGTCCCTACAACCCTAGCCCTAACATATGTTTAGTAAATACATAAATAAATAGTGCGGGATGCCTGTACTGACCAGCTGCTTAAATCGTCCGTGTATCGCGCCGCTGCAGCAAAATCTTGCAGTTTGATCTGGGTCGTTAGGCCGGCTGACCAAATGCTGAATCACACTGTTCAAGGTTCTTTGAACAGATACTATAGCCCCTTATCTTGCTTCTCTTTTTAATATATGCATAGTTTATAAAAAAGTCTTGCAAAACATCATCACTGAGTTACGTGCTGAGGTGAAGAGTTTGCGTATGTAAAACAGCTGAGACTTCAAATTTCGTGAACAGCCGACGAGACGCGTGCGCCCCGAACGTGTCGATGTCGTCAAGCTTTGAGTCAGCGATATTGACGCCGCCGAGCGCCCGCGCTCAAACCGCACCTCCCGCCCCGCACCCGCTGGCACCGGCGCCCCGCACCCGCCGACACCGGCGCCCCGCACACCTCAAGTCGCTGTCACGGTGTCACCACCTCTGATACGTGACTACGCATCGGTCGCTGCTAACCTACCTTCTCGGTAAAAACAGCAACCGAAATCCAACCGGGCCCAACACAAGGAGCCCACCCGACCTTCCACCGCAACTAAACCCGAGGATGGGTTCACGGTGGTCCAGCGAAGGCGAAAGCCAAGACCATGTCGCAATCAAAGCGGCACCGCACCGACTGGTCCCAACTTCTTGCTGCGACCTGCGGCGCCGGTGACGAGTCTCTACCTTTCCCGGCTTCACTTCAACACCCAGGTGCAGGATGTGCAGGAGTACATCAGGACCAAGACCAAGATGATCGTAAGGTTTCAGCTTTTGGATTCGCGTTACGACACTCACTTCAAGGCGTTCGTGGTGCGTGTCCCGACTCAGAGCTTGGACATCTTCATGAAAGAAGATTTCTGGCCGAAAAGCGTGGTGTTTCGGCGGTTTCGAGGTCGTCTTCGGGACTCCAACATTGCGAGCATCGGCAGCGCAACAGCACAAAGAAAAGTGCCAACTTAGATTTAAAGTAGAATAACTTATATACTTAATTGTATTTATTTATAGTATTTTTGTCATTTTAATTGTATAAGTTTTTATGTATATATGGGCCTGTACTTAGTTACTAAGTTGCCTGAAAATAAATGAATAATATTAGAACAAGTAGCATTATAAGAGACCACATTTGGTGTTCACGGAAACTAAGAGCTGTATAAGACAGTGTTATAATGGTGTTTACAGCGCTGCTGATATAACTCTTAATTGGGCACAAATTATTCAGCCTATGGTTCTAATTTAGTTCACATTTCTACTTAAAAGCATTATAGTAGCACTATATTGGAATTATTATGGTTCACAAGGCTGTTTATCAGCTGCTTAACGGAATACGATTGTCCTGTTATACAGACTAAGCGCTAGGATTGGGTGACTGCTAGTCTTAAATAACGCTTTAGGTTCTGTATTATTCTTCGATCACTAGAAAACTTTATTTTATTTGTCAGAGCTGATTTAAATAGCATTATAGCGGTGCCGATAATTTCCCAGAGTGTAATTAATGGTGAAGTGAATGTTATAATTGAGAATTTTTGGTAACTTATTATGTTATTAGCATGTGAAAACACTTGGGATTGCAAGTTCACTGTGAATGTTTATATGGTTTTAAAGCAAAAATTTTACGCGCCTCGAAAATATCTCGTTTTTAATTAGAAATATTGTGAAAAAACTAACACGTTAAAATATTTTTGTCTGATTTACATAAAATTATGCAAAGTTTTATATTATACTATAATAAGTGTATGTTTATGGTGTAATTCAAAGCAGAAATATTAAGTAAAACATAAATAACAACATAATATTGTTATATGATATACTGTTTAGGTTATAGCAAAATGGCGCATTCTTAAGAAACCTATGTGAACTCTTTTAATCCTGAATAAATTACCATGGCTATACAAGAGTACACTCCAGTTCCTCTATTATGCTTATTGCAGTAAATAAGAGTTGAACCAGTGAACCATTTCACAGCCAAATGCTGTATTTCTGAGTTAGACCAGGATCTCGAAATATGTTTGGTGTTCACGTGTGTTAATTAAACACCTTTATGCAGCTTTGCAAAAGAGGCTAATAACAGAGTCATGGTGAACCGATGTGGAACTTTTTGCGTGAAATCACTCTAAATATACACCACTCTAAGACTATTGGCAGTACGGTAGTTCACAGTGACTCTTTTAAAATGCTAGCATTACAGTGGTATAATTCTACATCTTTATACAGCAATTATCATATTCTACTACCACTAAAATTCTCTTAAGCAACCAATGCGATAAAGGCTGTAAGAAGGCATTTTTGACATCTGCTTTAACTCTGATCCCGTAACAGTAGTATCCGTTGCTACTTTTATGATGCTGTTATACAGACCAAAGCGTAATGCACAGCTCTAAGTTCTCGGTTGAACCATATTAACTGTTATTAATATGATATTAATTCCTTAAGTTCCGAGTTATACCAAACGTGATCTTTTGTAATGCTACTTGTTTTATAATAATAGACAGTGGTGTATTCCCGGATCTTAGGAAAGGAGACGTTTCACGGGACTATGGAGCTTGGACCTGGTCTGTGTACTAAACATCATAAAAAAGTCATTAGAAACATAGTCTTTTCTAATTGTACATTTCCTTCGATTTACCTTCGTTGAGAGGTTCATCTAGTTTCTCAGATTTAACAATCGCAACACATAAATCATCCAACATGGCGAAGCGAGCGCAATTTTGAGCATTTTACGTTCAGAAACTAGATTTTGTACATACCATTGAAATTAATAATTTAGTTGTCCGACAAGTAACTCGAAAACCAGCTGTTATGCCTGTAAAAGAGGCAAGGCATATCCGCAGATTTTAAAAATCGTACACCAATGTCAGAAGTCAGAACAGAAGGGTGTTCAGTCAATCAGAGTCAGAGAAAGCATCTGAGGAATATGTGGATGAAGCCGTAATTTCTGAACGTGACCTACTATTGCAAGCTTCAGTGTTACCATTTATATTGTAAAAAGTGCTGACAAAACATTATGCTTGAACCACGCAACCCGGCTTCTTAATTTTTTTTTTCATTATTTTTCCTAGAAAGCCTATATTTTTCTATATTTTTCGTACTACGTACATGTCCAGGCACAAAATGAAACGTGTCCTTTAGTAAAGTTGTTCCCTTATTCAAATCCGGAGAAACAAGTAATCCTAGTAATTACAGAACTGTTTCGGTACGGCCAGTTCTTAGTAAAATGTTTGAAAAATGTATTCTTACTCAAATGTTAAGTCACTTCAATATTAATAAAGTGCTTCATAATCTACTGTTTGGCTTCACTAAAGGGCGTTCGACAACCGACGCAGGAGTCGAACTAATAAGAAATATACGATGCTTTTGAAAAATCTCAAAATGCTATAGGAGTCTTCTGCGACTTATCCAAGGCATTCGATTGCGTAGAACATAAAACCATACTTTTAAAGTTAGAACATTACGAGGTTCAAAACAAGGCCTTGAATTTGTTAGAGTCATACTTAGCTAATAGAACCCAAAAGGTACAAATAAATGGTACAAATTCGTCGGGCTCACGCGTTAAAATGGGCGTGCCTCAAGGATCCATTTTGGGACCATTCCTGTTTTTGGTTTACATCAACGACCTACCTTTCATGGTTGAATCACTGTCAAAAAATGTGTTATTTGCTATGGTGATACATGTCTAGTTTTTAAAATTGACAGAGAAACTGACATAATTAACGAAGTAATTATTATAAGGGGCATGCAGCTATATACTATTTTTGTAGTACTAAAAAGGGCTGTTCGCACGATTTACGGAATGCGTTCTCGAGATTCACTTCGAGAAAAATTTAAAGAAATTAATATTTTAACGTTTCCCTGTCAGTACATATAAGAAAATATAATGTACGTACGAAAAAACTTAAATCTCTTTACACTGAATTCTGACAGACACCAGCAGACACTCTCGTAATCTCAGGAATAACAGTAAGCTTCAGCTTGTATCTACCAGGCTCAGTAAGGGTAGTAGATCATTTGTGGGACAATGTATACGAATGTACAATAAAATACCAGAAGATATTGTGAACCTAACAGAAAATAAATTCAAAAGTTATGTAAAAAAGACACTATGTAATAAAGCTTACTATAAGACATCTTAGTACTTAGATGATAGAAATGCTTGGACGGTAAGTGTTTCTCCAACCAACCCAGCAACATTTACATAAGATATTGTGAGACACTAAAGATGCAAACTGTATTGTAAAAGAACTGAAGGGATTCGGTAATACTTTTCTTTGTCCATTGACCGGAGCGGTGCATGCTCGCTTAAATGTTTGTGAGTGTGGTGGCATATCGGGAGCCGGGTCTTTCCATTCCCTCAAATATGATTGAGGGATGCGATGGCTGACTCTCGCGTTATACTTGTGATCGGGTGCTGTCCGTGTGAACTGGCCTGCTCTTGTCATTGGTTTTTATAATTGTTAGTCATTAGCTACAAATATCTTTTGAATCCTTTATTTTTTTTATTCTTTTTATTTTTATTTACAGTCATGAGTAGTCATGACATAAATCATATCTTAACCTAGAATTAAGATGTAATAGAATATAAAACATTTTCAAAAAATGTGTTGGAGGGAGTTTCTTTAGGGCCCGTCGTTTCTTCTCACTCTGCAAACACTTCCTGAAACGGCGGGTATACGAATTCCGAGTGGTAGGAACTTCGTATTAGGTAGATAAAAGAATGACGTTGTACACTGCTACCTACTTCGAATAAAATATTTTCATTTCATTTCACTATCATTGGTTTTTAGGCGCATAAAATTAGCTTACCCTGGACATAATTCGATAACTCGTTATTTTTGTTATTTTATCGGATATTGTTATTCAGTATCAAATAGTACTCAGATATTTGATGTAAAAAATCTGCGGTGGTAACAGTTTTTTATAAAAATCATGAGATTTCGTACACTACCTAACTTTTTCCTAAAAGTAAAATAGGTAACCAAATACCTTGTTAGTATAATTTTATGGTGCATTCAAATAGTATCCCCTTATAGCAAAATTAAACTGATACCAAATTCGCATTTATGTTTTTTTTTACAGTATACATCTGATCTCAATATATAGATAAGCCAATATGGTAACTGTGATTTTTGTTTCTTATTATGCTATATTGCGTCTTTTTCGACATTTAAGACAAAAATTAAACATTTATTTTTTACGCTTTAAAAATAATGTATTTCTCAGTAGGTAATAATCTTAACTGTTTTTTTTTGTTTAATAATAGGTATGTGTGTACTACAGTCATGTTTTCAGCAAAATTAAACATTTTCATGTAACGTTTATGAAATTGAAAATATAATTGAAAATACGCGCGAACCAGTAGTGGAGCAGGGCGCATGCGGTGGGTGCGGGGGGCGCGGGGGGCGCGCGCGGGCACGGAGCGGCGCGCGAGATGCGGCGGCGAGCGGCGGGCGGCATGTCAAAACAAGTTTTTTCCATTTGAGTGCTTTGTACCGACCGCGTAGCGTGTTCAAAAAACAATAAAAAATGGAATTTCCTAATTGTAGGATTTGTAATTGTGCGTTAAACTATGATGTTGTGAATATAGGGCTGAAAGGACAGAACAAATTAATAGCAGCAAGTAAAAGGCGTGGTGACGAAAAGTTTGTGGCAGTTTCGGAAGAAAATATACAACTACATAGCAAGTGCAGAGCTGTGTATACAAATGAACGTTGCATAAAAAGTGCAGAAAAAAACAAACATACGCTAAGATCTGTTGAAACGACATTTGATTACCAAAAACACTGCCTGTTGTGTAAGGAAGATGCTTCAGAAGATTTTGTTCGCAACCAAACTAGAAAGCACTAAGAAGATAGGATTGCAGTTTGCAGAGTGACAAAACAAGGCACTGGTCAAACGATTATTCGTACCTGTTTAGAAGGCATCATGGACGAATACACTGAGGAGGTAAGATTGGTAAACTAAAATTGATTATCCTGCGGCCCGCATCCAGCGGCTTCCCGCAACCTTCACCAGATCATCGGTCGAAAGACCGGTCGTTATGGAAATCCTTGGGGGAGGCCTTTGTCCAGCAGTGGACGTCTTTCGGCTGATATGATGATCCTGCGACACGAAGAGGGGTAAGGGGGTAGTGGACGTATTGAGGTTATGGTGTCGAAAAGAGGTTAATTTTTGAATTTTTTTACTAGGCTAAGAACGTTTGCTAGGACTTAGAAGATTTTCATTTGACTTGGACTTAGAATAATTACGAGTTTTTTTTAATCGTCGTTTTTCCCCTTTTAATTGTCGCATCGTGTAGGGTTCATGAAGAGGGGATCAATTTTGGTCATGTGAACTTTTTTCGTGAAATGCACTGTTTCCGAGAAAAACCTGTCCAGGAGCTCAAGAACGGTCAAGGGGTCATATTGACCCCCTGTTTTGATGGTGGATGGGGGAAACCTGCATGATACGATTATAAACAGGGAGGTTTTTAATTATACACCGTGCTAATTTAATGGCTGTTTTCCCGCGAATATGTTAATGTATGTAATACCTTATATGCATCTACATAAAAAATAAATTCCTAGATAACATTAACAAAAGCTTTTAAAAAAAAAACAAGCAAACGAACGCGATCTGTACCTAGTTTACGTAAACACCAATAAAACAAAGTCCACGTGGACTCTCGACCAATTAAGATGCGCGCTCGCGCGACCACCCCCTCCCCTACACAATCACATCACACACCACAAAACAAATCAAAATCAGTCTAATTTCCGTGCATGCACGGGGTACCTGTTGCATAGTTTTCGTTCGAGTGACGCCGGATGCGCGCGCGTAAAACGGTGACATAGGTGATCCACATTATGTTTGCTCCAATATCGAGTATTTGCAAATGGTTAGAATGTAGGTATGCAATTGCAGGCAGTGACATGGCAGAAGCTAGGCGATTGTACGCTGAACAGGAAAACCTAGTGCTAGTAAACATGCTGCAGTGCGTAGTGCCTGACTTACTCGACGAAGTGCCAGGGGCATACATATGCCCCTTGCATACTTATCATCACTGTACTACCAGCATGATGGCTGTCCTGCGCACTACCAACTGTCCGTCCGAGCGTACCTAAACTCCGAATTTGATGATCGCTGGATAGGCTGTGGAGGCCCTGTGGCCTGGCCACCAAGGAGTACTGACTTTACGCCCATGGACTTTTACTTATAGGAAATTAAAAGACTAGTGTACAGTGAGGAAGTGCAAAGTTTAAACAAACTCAAAACAAGAATTATTGACGCTTTTGAAGTGGTAAAAACTCAAACTGAGACCTTGCAAAAGCTAAAGGGAAGCATTGTTAAACGTTGCCGACTGTGTATTGAGCGTGAGGGTCACCAATTTGAACAACTACTGCAATATCGTTAGAATAAGGTGAGTTTTTATAATCTGACTAATGAAAATCGTTTTAATACATAAGTAAAAAGTATCAAAAAGTTGATTCCCATTTTTTTCAATACGCTTAAAATATCAACATACTTATTTTACGTATTTTTTTGCGATTGCCACCTTATCATTAAAATTATCAACGGTCGGTACCTCGAGGTCAATGCTCGGCAGATTTATTTCAAAGATTATGTGATTGATTATATTGTCATTTTGCGCGGGAAACTGCGGGTCAGTTGCATGCGTGCGTACCTATTTATTATTGTAGTAGCTAAGGTATCCCCGTATTAAGATTCAGTAGGGACACTAGAAGCAGTTGTTGTTTTTTAATTTTAAATTATTTATAATTTGTTTTTTTATTAAAGTAACAGTCCCTAAGGCTTAGGAATAATGCATATAGCACGCAGTTTTCAGGAAAACAGCCATTAAATTAGCACTAACGATTCAGACAAAAAAATTACAAGTCACCAGGACATAGAATATTTTCAATAAGTTTCTTTTTTGTTCGTAAAGTGCTTTTTATTATTGAATACTTTACGTAGGGCTCATAAAATGCATCAATTTAGGATATGTAAAAATTCGCAGTGCACAGTTTCAGAGAAAAATGGGCACAAAACTCCTCTTCCTCTAAGTACTAAATGAGTTTTTTTATGGTAACCTGCCTTTTATATTTGTATCGTGTACGGCTCATTAAAATGTATGCATTTTTTGCTTCACGTTAGCTTGATTGTGTTTTGTGTACTTGAAAAAAATAAAAATAATAGATTTACTTCAATAGTTGCATTTATTTTCAGGTCAGAAAAAGAGTTCAAAACAAGGACCTTGTTGTCTTGAACGCAAGGTATCATAAATTGTGTTTCTCTAAGTTTCTCAATCACAGAAATCTAACATATGGTAAGAGAGGACGACCAGTTTCGGAAGATATACAAGAGAAAATGGAACATGTTTATGAATACATCGACAGTCATATGGATGACGCTCAATTTACGATGGAAGAGCTTCGAAAAGCTGTAGATGTAGAGTTACCGGGAAACAAAACTGTAAAGAGAAAACTAATGGAACATTACGGGTCGAACATATCAATAGTGGAAACTAAAGGAAAACCGTTAGTGTTTTGTTTAATTTCGACTGCGAAACTAACATTAGCAGAGCAATGGTATACCAGCAAACAAATTGATGAAAAAATAGAGCGGATGCGAATTGTTTGCACTGCCGCAAACATCGTTTTAGAAGACATAAGATCACCTATTTACGAAACGTCATGTTATCCTCCTCCTTCCTCTTTTCTAGAAAAAATGGATGATCCAGTTCCTCAAACGCTAAAAAACTTTGTAGAAATTGTAGTGACTAAATATAAACACAACCCGGAAAAATCCGGAAAAACTGTGGTGGCTTTATGCCATTCGATGATTCAAGCTGCACGACCCCGGTCCTTCAAAACCCCACTACTATTAGGTATTAGCAGCATCATTCACCAAAAGTATGCTTCTAGAACCCTGATAGATTTGTTATCGTCACTTGGATTCTGTGCGTCGTATTATGATGTTACAAAGTTTGAAAACTCTGTTATATTTCACCCTCAGCCAGAAGAAGAGCCAGCATTCAAACAATTTGTTTTTGACAATGCTGACTTTAATGTGCAAACAATTGATGGACATAACACTTTTCATTCTATGGGTGGCATTCAGTGCAATACACCAAAAGATTTTTCACAAGATGTGCCAATATTGAAACTGGATAAATTACCCAAAACAGCAGTGATTGGTAAATACGGTAATATATCATTGCAACATTACTTCAATCGAGGCCTTCCAGGACTGAAAAATGAGATACTGAAAGATAACACTAATGATTCTCCAATTCTTCCCACAAAAGGCGATGCTTTATGGTTGTATGGGAAAAGTGGATCTTATAAGACAAACGAAAGACCTGGATGGAATTCCTTCATGGGTGACTTTACAAAAGTTGATAAGGAATACACAGTTTCAGGTATTCAGCCTCTACCATTTATTAATCATCAACCATCCGACCTTGACACTGTGTACACAGCATTAAGAGAAGCACAAGGTAAATCTAAACGCCTATGCATTGTAACATTCGATCAACCTTTGTACCAAAAGGCTCAGCAAATTGTTAAAGCGAACCAGGATATGAATAACATAATACTGCGACTGGGGGGATTTCATCTGTTGATGTCATTTATGGGGGCCATTGGATATATTATGTCAGGCAGTGGATTAAAAGAATTGTGGTGTACCGTATACGCAGCTATCTCTACAGAAAAAATGATGACGGGACATTCATACGCTCGGGCTGTTAGGGCACATTTTCTCTCTCGCTCAGCGCTGTTCAAAATTATTTTTCCACAGCTTAATTTGACGCTCGAAGAACAGTTAGACCTGGATCAGGTCTTGGATGGCGACTACGGATGTTGCGAAAAATCTGTTGAAAATTACGAGGAACAATTGGCTAAGACTCTCAATACGTTAGAAGAACATGGTCCGACGGCAAAACTGTGGGTACAATATTTCAGAATGACCACGCTCATGGCTCAATTCATTGAAGCTGAAAAATCGGGCAACATATAACGACTGTGAAGAAAATGCTACCATACTTTTACGCAAGTGGACATTTCTTGTACGCTAAATCTGCTACTTTATACTTGCAAGATATGCAAAATCTTCATTTAAAAATGACCCCGGAAGAATTAGAAAACTTTACGGTGAATGGATATTTCACAATACGAAGAACTGACAAGTTTTGGGCTGGTGTTTGGTCGGACCAAACTATTGAACAGACCCTGATGAGGTCAATGAAAAGTTCAGGTGGATTGACACGAGGAAGGGGCATGACCGACAGTGTACTGGCTAAATGGATTTTGTCGACGCCCTTTTTAAGTACGGTAGCGGAACAAGTGGAAAGCTTCTGCGAAATCTGCCCCTTTTCTACTACACAAATACAGCACGTAGACGGAAGTGATGCTATGATAAAAAGAGATAATGAAGACCTACAGAAATTTTCAGAATGGTTACAGCATCGGGAACCATTTCGACAGTCTGAAAAACTTGTTTCATTAAGTACAGGTATAGTTGGTAGCAGTGATATTAATTGTCAAGATGCACAAAGTATTGGGAAGCAGCTAATGCAGGAAAAAGTGGGTCAAAACTTTGAGGAGATAACTTTTCAGAGGAAAAAACGGGTACTACCGTTATCTTCAGTTAAATCTGCTGTCAAAATCGACGATGATAAGGTTTCAATAGAACCTGAAACAATATTTAGACGTATCTGTTTTGCAAAAAAAAGTCAAGAAGAGCTAAAAACCATTTTCGAATACGAGCTTGCTCCATACCCACTTTCATTGTTTGATGAAAATGGAATGCGCAAAACAAAAAAATCAGTTCTCTATGATATTTGCACACCAAGTAATGAAGTTGTTCTTGACGGTGATTCACTATTGCACGTCATTGATGGTGGTTTCCTCCTGCACAAAGTCATTTGGAAAAAAGGAATGACCATTGTGGCCATCGGAAATGTGTACATAAACTATGTAAAAAAATATTTTAATAATGCTATAGTTGTTTTTGACGGTTACGAAAACAACGAATCAAACACAAAAATATGTGAACGAAGACGGAGAACTAAAAGCCAGTATAGTCCAGACGTGCTATTTGAAAGAAACAGCGTTATAACGACGAGCCAAGAGATTTTTCTAGCAAATGAAAAAAATAAGGACAGATTAATAAAATACTTAATCTCGGAGTTACAAAATTCAGGTATTTCCGCTGAGCAAAGCTCTGGCGATGCTGATACATTAATTGTGAATACAGCACTGCAAAACTGCCACAAGCTTGATAAGACGTTCATTGTTGGCGAAGACGTCGATTTGCTAGTCATCTTGTGTGGGTTGTCGGAGGAACGAAATGTATACCTTATGAAGCCAGCTCGAGGAAAAGTCCCTACAAAATATTATGCAACTGATTGTTTCAACAGCAAAGAGATCAAAGATAACATTTTCTTCATTCATGCTGTAAGCGGGTGTGATACTACTTCCGCAATTTTCCGACAAGGCAAAAGAAAAGTAGCCAATTTAGTCAAAACCGATTCATCCACAGAACAACTGAGCTCAATTTTCAAAAACCGTGATGCAGATCCGTCTGATTTACTGGTTGCAGGAGAACAGTTTTTACGGCGTTTGTATGGAGACAAAAAAAGTAATTTAAATCAAATACGATACAACAATTTTGCTAAATCAATGACGAAAAGTAAATTCAATCTAGCATGTTTGCCACCTTCGATGGAAGCTGCTCATCAACATATTTACAGGACCTATCACCAAATCCAAAAATGGTTCTCAATTGAAAAACTACCAACCGCATGGGGTTGGAAATTAGTCGGTAATCAGTTAGAACCAGTTATGACCTTGATTGATCCCGCACCCAAACATATTTTGAGTATGATTTCCTGTAAATGTAAAACGTTCTGCAAACATAACTGCACATGCAAAAAATCTGGACTGAATTGTTCAGTGCTTTGTACAAATTGTGACGGAAGAGTGTGTCATGGCATTGATGATACAGAAAATAATGATGATGCTTACATTGAAGATCTGACCGGCTGTAACTCAGATGGAAATCCTTTGGACACCGATGATATTCCAAAAGATGATGATAATAAGTTGACTGAAGGCACTGAAGACTCTGAATCAGATTTGGAAAGCCCGAAAAGGCCAAAAATTGAAGATGAGAGCGACACAAAGACTGTTATGCCAGAATCTGGTGACGATAACTCAGACTTTTTGAATTAAAATTAAAACCTAGACACATTTCTAATGATGTTGTATCAGCACGTATTTTAAGTTATCCGAACGAATCGATTGCGTGCTACTGCAATCGGCTTTATGCATAATCATCATCATCATTTTCCTGCCCTTATCCCAATCATTTACTTTGATGCATAATATTGTACCTAAACATGATTAAAGTACTATCGTGCAATTTTTGTCATATTAGTATCTAAGGGAAACTTTTGGAAGATTTTCAATAAAATAAATATTTTTTGATGGATATGTAATATCCAAAAACTCCAAATGTTTTAGTGAAACAACGTGTTCAATTCTTAAAATACAATTTTAAGTCTGTTGATTGTATAACGATATATTATTAATTATTAAATAAATCGCCTTATCTATAAATGTCTCTTGTGAGGGGTCAACATATTTCTCAATTTGTATAAGGATTGACGTTTTTTCTTCCAAGCAGACGAAATCGTCCACTCACAGTTATAACAATGTTGTAGCGAAACAACTGCTCAATTTTCAAAATAATACTTTAAGATTGTTGATTATATAAAAATATATTAATAATTGTTAAAAAATGTATTATCGCTAAATATATCTTGTAAGGTTAACATATTGTCAATTTGTACAGGAATTAATAGTTTTGATTCCAAGCAAATGTTGTAATGAAACAACGTGTTAAATTCTCAAAATCACACTTTAAGTCTGTTGATTGTGTAAAGATATATTTATAACTTATAATTATTAAATAATTCGAGTTATATGTATACAGGGTGTAACAGAAGTATGTGACAATACTTCAAGGTTGGCTTTTACCCATCAAACTGAACAACTTTTGTTCTACAACTTTGTTGAAAATGCAAAATTATTTTTGGACTTTTCATTCAAATCGATCAGCTGGCGAACCAAGTTTGTATGAAAAGTCCAAAAATTTTTTTGCGATTTCAACAAAGTTTTAGAACAAAAGTTGTTCAGTTTGATAGGTAAAAGCCAACCTTGAAGTATTATCACACACTTCTGTTACACCCTGTATAAACGTCTCTTGTGAGAGGTCAACATAAATTGCTCAATTTGTATTGGGATTGACGGTTTTTCTTCCAAGCAGACGAAATCGTCCACGCACAATTATAACAATATTGTAGCGAAAAATCTCAAAATCATACTTTAAGACTGTTGATTGTATAAGAGTATATTAATAATTGTTAAAAAATGTCTCATATATAAATATATCTTGGCAAGTTTACATATTACTCAATTTGTATAATTATTGACGGTTTTGATTCTAAGCAGACGAAATCGTGCGACAACAGCAATATTGCTGCTGTAATTATTAGATAACTACAAACTTACCTTTTGCATATAAATGTTTTTAGCTTTATCATGGGGTTACATTTTACTTATAAAAGTTGTAATTGTATAAGTAGGCATAAGTTGTTGTATTGTTAAATTATTCCCACACAGACAATTGTGTAAAAATTTTCAATTAAAATTAATATTTTTATGATGATGTAACCGCACTGCAGCTTTTATACGTAATCTTTTATCCCAACTTTTTATCCCAACCAGTAACACTGTTACTCGATGACGAATATTTTTCCCAACCAGTAACAGTGTGACAGTAAGGGGGTGTGACTGGATGGGAATAACTCGTATTGTGTAGGGCTCATGAAGAGGATAAATTTTGGTCATGTGAACTTTTTTCGTAAAAAAAGTCCAAGCCAAATGAAATCTTCTAAGTTTTAGCAAACGTCTTAGTCTAGTAAAAAATGCAAATATTTCAATAAAGTTCACATGACCAAAATTTATCCTCTTCATGAGCCCTACACAATACGAGTTATTCCCATCCAGTCACACCCCCTTACTGTCACACTGTTACTGGTTGGGAAAAATATTCGTCATCGAGTAACAGTGTTACTGGTTGGGATAAAAAGTTGGGATAAAAGATTACGTATAAAAGCTGCAGTGCGGTTACATCATCATAAAAATATTAATTTTAATTGAAAATTTTTACACAATTGTCTGTGTGGGAATAATTTAACAATACAACAACTTATGCCTACTTATACAATTACAACTTTTATAAGTAAAATGTAACCCCATGATAAAGCTAAAAACATTTATATGCAAAAGGTAAGTTTGTAGTTATCTAATAATTACAGCAGCAATATTGCTGTTGTCGCACGATTTCGTCTGCTTAGAATCAAAACCGTCAATAATTATACAAATTGAGCTTGTCGATATTAACGACCAAAATAACAGTAATTTTATCGCGATAAATTTCTAAATTAAAACTATATTTGTAATCGTTGTATACATTATACCTATGTTACGTATTTTATTTCAATCTTATCCTATTATGATTATCAAGTAAACTTCAGAATGTATTTTGAATGAAAATTTATCACTTTAGACTTAGAGATAAATGGCATAGGTAGTTTCTATAGTAGGTATATCTTATTTCATCCCAACTAGTAACACAGTTATCTATATTACATACAACGAGTTAGTGTTACTGGATGGTAATAAAATGTTTCATCGAGTAACAGTGTTACCCGATGGGAATTTTTTATCCCAACCAGTAACACTGTAATAAGTGTGACAGTAAGGAGGTGTGACTGGATGGGAATAACTCCACAATACGATGATAACTACAAATTAAAAATAAACGTAAATATTCTAAGTCCAAGCCAAATGAAAATCTTCTAAGTCCTAGCAAACGATTTTTTTTATTCGTAACCTGCTTCGTGGCCAAAAAGGCCGCTCCACCCCGCCGTCGATTGCGCAGCGCCTAAAGGTGCGAGTCCAATCCCAACCGCAGCAACTGCAAGGGTTGGTGTCGAAAAAGTGCTCCTACGTTTCTAATTAATTTTTGCATCTTTTACTAGACTAAGACGTTTGCTAAAACTTAGAAGATTTCATTTGGCTTGGACTTGTTTTACGAAAAAAGTTCACATGACCAAAATTTATCCTCTTCGTGAGGCCTACATGAGCCCTACACAATATACGATAATTACTACAAATTAAAAATAAACGTAAATATTCTAAGTCCAAGCCAAATGAAAATCTTCTAAGTCCTAGCAAACGTCTTAGCCTAATAAAAAATTCAAAAAATAATTAGAAACGTAGGAGCCCTCGTTTCGACGCCAATCCTTGCACTTGCAGCTGCTGCGGTTGGAAATGGACTCGCATCTTTAGGCACTGCGCAAACGGCGGCGGGGTGGGGCGGTTTTTGACTGCGAAGCATAAAGACCGCGTCTGCATGTCGGCGCGGCGGCGGCGGCGCGATCTTTTTGTCCTCCGTGTGCGTTGGTAGTATAGGATTCCCCTTATTCTATCATTCGCGGCGAAATTGTTCAGCCTGCGTCGCCCCGCCGCCGTCTGCCCAGCGCCTTACCCGCGACTCGCACAACAGCAGGACTAAATGCGACCTTATGCCGTAAGACTTAACGTTCATACTGAAACGTTATTAAGAAAAAATATCAATTAATGAATAATCGTGGACATTTATTGTTTAATTTGTTTCTTATAGTACTAATCATATTTTGAAGGCATAAATTAAACACTTTTGAAGTAGTTATGTATTTTGGTTTCCCAAAAATTACAAATATTTGAGACTTTAGAAAACTGCAAAGAGAATTTGTTTAATTTTGAGTGATTTATTGACACATATAATATTATATTCAGAATAAATTGTTTAATTACAGTTATTTATAATTTCTGCTAAGATAAGCCAAAAAATCTGTAAACTACTGAACCTCTTTTATTAATGATAGTTCTGATTAATTAATTAGTTTAATTTTGATTTATTTAAGTGGAATGCAAGCGTCATATCATAACAGAGGTACTTTTACAGAGTTATTTATTATGGTCTACTTACAAATTAAAAAAGTGTTTAAAATTTAGTTTTTCAGTTTTTTTACATTGATACGGAGCTTTAAAATGTTTAATTCTTTTTATTTTATCTATAACTAACAAGACTTTATACATTAGAAAAAGAAAATTACAGTTATAGGATTATGTCCAGGTTTAGCTAATTTCTCGATTCGATTAATGTCATTGGTAAAATAATGGAAACCGCCACCTTTCTTGAAGTTGTCACTGTCAAGGACTTTTTGGCGGGAACTCGCGGCAAGAGTTTGTCATTTTTGTTTTATTATCCGAAAAAATAGATATCGTGGTTTTTAATGCATAATATTGATAGTGTATTGTTCAATAAAGTGCCATTTAAGTGTCTAATATATAGGATAATGAAATAAAAGTGTGTAGACTGTGTTTCGAGTGCTCTCAAGAAGTCCATGAAATCTTCATCAAAAGTGCTATCATTTTGTTGAAGAATAGAGAAAAAGTTAAAGACGACAGAAATTGATAAATGAGAACTCAAATGAAATAGAAAAATATTTAGAGAAGAGCAAACTACGTAAGAATAGGCTGTATGGCCAGAGAAGCCTTTGCCTTTTCCTTGCAAAAGCAGGAAAGATCCAAACAAAAAAAAAATGTCACTGTCAAACTCAAACTGTCAACTATGACATCCCCCTTGAATTGTATTGCCACTTTAAAATGAAATGTTACTGTTTCATAACTTTTTTTCTTTACCCAGCCATCTACAAAATCTTTCTTAAATGAAAAATAATAATGATTGAAAGTTGTATTATTTCAGAAAAAATAATTTATACTTTTATCTGTTAATTTATGCAGCAGTTAGCTTTCTAAAATAGTTATTTAAAAAGTAACTAGGCATTAATTTAATAATTTTGTCATATCACACAATGGTAACACATAAATCAATTTCTTGTACGAAGTGAAGTGATTTTTTTGATTTTCACGAAGAGGATGTTGTTTTGGCTATTTTGGAAAGTTGTTTAATGATGGAGCCCGCAGTCACAGAGGCCGCGCGCGAGGACGAGTGCCCTGCGAACGGCGAGTGCCCGTCGGGCGACGGCGGCGGCGCCCCGCCGAGTGAGAAGCTGGCCCACACAGACAACATTGACGACATTTCTTCGCCTTCTGATCTCAAATTTGATAATGGTAAATAATTTTCATAATCGACGCATTTAAGCCTCTAAGCCCTATCCAAATAAAATAATTTGTGTAGGTGAAAGCGTGTGAACAGTACTCTGCCACCTCAATCTCTTCTAAAAACCTGCCACATAATCTATGAATCTGCCACGGTTTCTTGAGAAAGGAGCATAAAGGACATGGGTTTATTGGTTTACGTGTTAGCGTAGGGCTCAGTAGCCATTAATTAATTAGATGTTGAAATAAATTAAAAGCATAAATGAAAGAGATACATCTTTGGTCCCAGATTAGCAAGGTGCAAAAGCATGTTGTTAGCTGAATTTTGTATTAGTCTTTGACATGTACTTGATTATAATTAAGCATAGCATGTATTGTAGGTATCAGTACCGTAAAACCGTCTAACTTTGCCCGCTTTTACACAATTTTGTTGATTTATTCAAAAATTATCTATCATAAGCATTACTTTTTAATTTCTAAGGATGATCTATGGGATCATGGAATTGGGTTAAAGTTGTATATTCAGTCATATTTAAATGCGATTCCAAGCAATTTAATATTTTGATAGCGGGCAAATTTACCTTCACTTTCGTCCATATTTGCCCACTCCCATTATCTGTTAAACTATAACTCTTATGCAGTCCTTGTGTAAGAACCAATTGAAGTTTAAGGGCAAAAATGACGTTCTAACATGTTGTCAATTACTAAGTAATAATAGACTTGCCTAGAAACAAATGGGCAAAATTACCTGCCAAACTCCATTTGTTTTCATACAAGTAACTTGTAGGTCTAGGGTTGTCAAAATCTTGTTGGTTATAAAAAAATATAAATAATTTTTATTGGTTTAAAAAATTCTTTTTTATTTAAAAGATATCATCCGTAGAGAACATATCAGTCTTAAATAATATGTATGGCACTCATTTATATTAATACGAAGTAGGAACACATATTTTTTCTTGTTGAAATCGATAACATTAATAAAGATAACATATAACAGCTGTATTTCAGTAGCATAAAATAACTCACGTTGGCGCATAAATTAACTATAAATACTGCCAGCTTCTATCATCTTGTTTTATTACAGGTTGTCAAAATAAGATCTGACCAAATAATCCAAGGTGACTCCGTGGTACATATTATAGTCTTATAACTTTGTCATAACATAACATACATACATACTTTAAAAATTATGAATACTATGTACCTATTTTAATTTTCCCATAATACTAAACATTAGAAAATCGTTTGTCTAGACTTATAATTATGGGAAGGTGACAACCCTTGTACATTTTTTCGCGCGGGCAAAATTGACCGCTCGGAGGCAAAGTTTTCGCGGCTTAATTTGCCCATCGTCATAATTCTCAATTTAAGCTACTTACGGCACAAAATACTATGGAGAAATGATCTACAAACCTTTGTCTACATCGTGTTACAAGAAAAACTCACATTTGAATTCGTCATCGATTATTTATACACAAAACACTGAAAGTATATTGACCCGCAATAAACCATTAGTGCACTTTGACAGGTACTGACAAGTAAATGAGTGAAATTAGAGTCAAATGCAATTCACGCTTTTGCCATAAATATAATCTATTTTCTGCTAAATCAAACAAACTCAACTGAAATTGGATATTTTTTTATTTTTTTAAGGTTGATCTTAGATTAGACTAAATGGGCAAAATAACCGTTTAGGGCAAAGTTAGACGGTTTGACGGTAACAACTAAGTACATGACTTGTTACTGATACCCATAATACATGCTATCCTTATAAACAGAGTTAATTGATTGATAATGCTCATAATATGGGTATGGAGGTGGTTCAAATATAAACAGGATTTTTTGTTTATTAGAAATATGAGCTAAATTATAGACTATTTGTTCCACATAGTCCCCTGCTATTGCATTGCATTTATGCCATTGTTCGGAAAGCTTCTTAATTCCGTAAGGAAAATTTTAAGTTGGTTGCATGTTGACCCACTCGTGCATAGCATCATTTGATTGAAAATTATTTTCTACCCAAAAAATTATATTTTTCTGTAACAAATAGTGTACTCCACATTTTATCACAAGATCTTCTTCTTGTTGTTGTGTGGCACATTTAGCTGTTCTATCCATAAGGTATAGACGGTGGTTGACGGTGTTGCACTTAACATCACCCGTGGTCACATGTAGGACATTTAGATTTACACCTACGGACATGTGCAACACGACCACCATACACATCTAGAAATCAGATATGCAGGTTTCCTCACGATGTTTTCCTTCACCGTTAAATACACAATATAATATAGAATTAAAAAACTTTTCTATATCTCTTTGAAATCATTTCAGAAGTTGTGTTTTAGCAACCAATCCTGGTTTCTCATGTTTGGGTTTCACAAGATAAGGAACCCATCCAGCACATACTTTTTAAATTATTAATGGTCTTGTCTGCACTCCTGATACTTGTTTTAAGATTTTCTGCTATTTCTTTAACAGTTTTATTAGTTTTGGATTCAACTTGTCTTCATTGACTGAAGTTCTTGGCTGACGAGCAAGCGTATCATTTTCAACACATCTCAACCCTCTATAAACAATTTGCACTGAATTGACTAAGATTCTAATCTCCAAGTTGTTTATTAAGCCTTGCAAAAATGTCACATAGAAATCTCCTTCATTTAAAAGATATTTTGTAATTTTGCACTGTGCGACATTACTGTGTACTGTTGCTTTAACATGAAGATTATAAATGTTACAGAAGCTGGAATAAACAATGACGCTGGTAGAAAGTTCAGACATGCATGCAACTGTCTTTCCAATAATGCACCCATAATTATGTGCCTATAGTAAATGTAGAACATGAAAATACCTGTTTATATTTCTTTGAGTTTATAGATCTTTAGTTGAGGGTCAAAGACTACTCTCTGACTAAGTCATCATCTCCTCATAATATGTTAAAGATGTCCACATGGCATAGTTCCGTGCTACATAGATACATCCACTGGTTTCCTAGAAGCTAACTAAATATTGGCCTCATATAAAATCTCAAAAGTTACTGAACGGGATATGAAGAGAGCTATGTTAGGGTTTTAATGTATTTTAGTTCATTGTAAATCGGTACTAAAAATAAAGTCGCCCACTGAACAGAAGTGGCAAAGAGTAAAATGTGTGTATTGTTATAGTTTATTAATACACTATCTCGCTAGCAGCTTAACAATGCGTACATCTCGTCATATTACACTTGCAGAATTAGAACATGAGGATCCTGAAACGGCTGCCAAGCGAGCAGAGATCGAGCGCTGCCTGGCGCGCGCGCCGCAGGTGCCGCTGGAGCGCTGGCGCGAGCTGGCGCGCGGCGCGGGAGGCCTGCTCGCCGGTAGGACTCGAAAACTGCTTATGCTTAACATTGACTCACAGACAACGCACAGTCTCAACCGGCGCGGCGAGGCTAGCTAGAGGCATAAATTCGTCGCCTACGCGACTAAAGGGCGAACCTCATTCAAAATATGAATGAGGTTCGCCCTTTAGTCGCGTAGGCGACGAATTCTTGCATAGGATTTTTGAAAATTCATCTTTTAAGTGTGTTAAATAGAAAATGAAAGATTGTATCGAAGTTCGACATTTCTGATTTATATAAGGTGCTACTTTATTAGTGCCCGATATTTTAGTCAGTGCTTCTACTCCTGATTCTGATCATCTTTTCCCAAGGAACCCATAGTGAAATCGCAAAAAAAATTGCACTGACTAAAATATCGGGCACTAATAAAGTAGCACCTTATATATATTTTTTTTATCACTCTTAAGTCTTTTTATTTCCATAAGTTTACACAAAATCAATATACAGGGTGTTAGGTAAAATAGTGCAGATATTTTAAGGGCTAGAAGGGGACCCGAGATGCAGTACATTTATCCTATTTACAAATTTATATTCGCTTTAATAACTGAGAAAATCGAAGGTTTTGTTTCCGTGTGTGGCGGCACTTAAATAACGTCATAGCTCGCACAGATCACGCACACATGCACGCATGCGCAGAGCGAGTGACAGGCTCACGCACACACAGAAACGAGCGCGCGCACACACACAAACGCGCTCGCAAATTCTCGAATGCACTGTTTAGTCGCGCACGCATTTCATCTGCTTTTTCGCACTCTTTAACTGACACTTTGTCCTTGATGTAGCCCCACAAGAAGTCCATCGGTGTCAAGTCTGAGGAGCGCGCTGGCCAAGCGACGGGACCGTGTCGACCGTGCTCTTATCTGACCATAATACATTCTGAACCAAATCTGTTTCCTCCTCGGTTTTCCGTAGCAACCACTGACAGTATGACACGCGATTTCTAAAGTCTGGCTCTATCAGGTGCTGAACAGTCGTTACCTTGAAAGGATGTTGCAAATCATCTTTTAAAATCTTGTGTACACTCCAGTTGCTGATTCCAAATATCGTTCCTGCCGATCTTGTGCTATCCTCGGGCTCTTCTTCGAAATGTTCCAGGATAGCATCTCGCAAGTTCAAACCGACGATGCTCGACCAGCGTCACGGTTTGGCCGTTTCACAACATTCCGTATCACTCGTCCGCTGGATGGCGTTTGTATGACGAAAGTGCTCCCGGTACAAATGAAGGGCTTCCTCTCCGATTCCATGAGCCATCCCATAAGCTAACACCATGTTGGTGTATTCAACATTTGTAAACTGATAGTTCGGCATTATTAACAAACACGAAATTACAAAATCCAAAAAAAAGTCAATAAACAAATTTAATGCGCAATAGCAGCGTCTTTAAACAAAAGAGAACAACAAAAGTCAATAAAATTACAGAAAACACGACAGCTCTACTCCACAGCGAAGCAAGACCAACAGTGTAGGTATTAAATTCTCGCTGGGCGGCGCGGCGCGGTTCGCGTGGAGACGACGACGTTGCCACTTTGAATAGATACCTACTGGTTGAGCGTCACACACTAGATGTATCGCTCGCCATACAAATCAATAGGCCAGTGTTTTTCAGCGCGACTGCTGGGTCGCGAAGCCATTGTCGAGGGGGGGGGGGGGGGGGTCGCGGGTAAAAGAATACGATAGTGGTTGTAGGTTTGTTTTAGCCCTCAGTTGGTAAGCCCTTGGCATTATCTTACCTGATGGTAATTCGTAAGTGATGATGGTGCTGAAGGTGGAGGCGAGCTTACCAAGACTTCCCAACGCAATGGGGAACTGGCTACCTTATTTTCATGCCGGAAAACACCAATGCTGTTAACATTGCCCTACCACCAACCAAACAGAGTTCTACAAAGTTGGACCCCGCCGGGAATCGAACCCGTGACCACTAGGCTACGGAGGTGGTTGAAAGGTCCTAAATGAAAGTCCTAAAAAAAGTACTAAATTGCAATAGAAAAATTTGATTTCATTAAAAAGGCTGGACCACATAAGTTTAGTCGTACGCCTGATTGAAGTAAGATAAGACTTGTTTGACGGTAATAATAAAGTTCAGTTCATTAGATTACTATCAGTTGACATATTACTCGTACTGTTTTTTCCTAAATTATAAAAACTATACCTACGACCTACGTACTATTCACACATACAAACATACGTAGGTACCTAGTCCACGTGGACTGAGCGGTGCTCGTAGCGTGGGACGCATGCGCGGTAGCGCGCGATAACCAACCAATAGCAGCGCGCACCCGGGCACGGGTCGGCGCAAAGCGCAGCCACAATGGAAAACTATGGCGCAGTAGTCAGTAGCGAAACTTACTTTGCTAAGTGCGCACCTGTGAGATGTCATCTCTTCGAAACGGTGCCGCCCCATTGTACTCTGCCTCGGAGCAATCGATTTACTCCGTGTTTATTTCCAAAGTAGTAAAAGTCACCGTACAAGTGAGTCCATACTGGAGGAGTCGAAGATCAAAAACAGTGAGATACTCTTGTCTACAGTAATCCGAAGAACACTGCTATTTCGGTCACGTTGTGTGGAGAAAGCCTACAAGTTTGGAAAGATCCATTCTTTATGAAAAAGTGGAAGGGAACAGACCGTGGAGCCGCAGACCAACTCGATGGGCCGATCTCGTCACGAAGACGCTGAAGACGTCGATTCACGAGGCATCGAATCTAGCGATGAACCGCGAGGCTTGGCGTTACACTATCCAGGAAAATAGTAATTGAAGGGGGTCACGATCCTCAGCACTGAGGGACCGACTAAGGAGGAGGAGAAAAGTGCGTCAGAAAACTGTAACCCAAATCGCCAGATATCCAGTGTGAACACCATAGACGGGATCGTTCAAGCGCTTCGGAGAGAAGGCCGTGACTTCATCAATGGTCCTCGTGCATTGCAGGAAGTTTGAGCAGCAGTTGAGCAGTTTGGAGACCGCTGGCTAGGACGAGGATCAGTGGCTTGGCCGCCACGGTCACCCGACCTTACCTCATTGGATTTTCATGTGTGGAACCACGTGAAAGACTTAGTGTTTAAGATCGAAAGTGAGAGTGAAATGGAAATGCGAGTCAAAATCGACATGGCCTTTGATATTATTCAAATGGACCCTCAGGCAGGGGCGCCGACTACGTGGGTGCTCAGGGGCTTGGGCACCCACGAGGCTTAAACAGTGGGTGCGGAGCACCCACGAGAATAGACATAAAACTAATCAGTGATCACTATGTCGGCCCTTGTAATATCAAATGTAGTAAAAGCCATTTTAGCAAAAATGACGTTTTGACACCGTCGTACTCAGTTTCGCGAGATCTGTCGATCTGTGTATTTAAAATTTCGATATTCGCAAAAAAATGTAATTACGACCTAGAAAATTATGCAGATTCTCTTTGAAAATCGTGTTGTAATTGACAGTAATCGACAATGCAATAGTCAGTTAAATGCTGTAATTACAAATTTTTTGCCCGTTCAACTTATTACGACATTTCAAAAACGCCCATTTGATAGGGTATTTTGTCGTAAAATACAGAATTCACTATCGAGTGCCCTATACAGCAGTGTAAATTGAAGTAAATTTATCATGGAATTTTGTCGTAAAAGACATAATCCACTACCGAATGGTCTTTTCAACACTTTAAATAAATTCATTTAATGTAAACTTATCAGGTCCTTTTGTCGTAAAATACACAGTTTCACAATGTGTGGCTTTTACAGCACTTAGAATTAATGTTTTGGTTGGGAGCTGCTCCAAAACATCGACCCTTGTAATATCAAATGTAGTAAAAGCCAAAACACGACTTTACAGGAGAAGCAAAAAACAAAAATGGTCATCATATTAATGTCCATAACTTTTTTGATTTTAAAGTTATTTTAATAAATTTAATAAAATAAACATGGAACTAAGAGTTCTATAACATGAATAACATGGAAATTGCGTACCATGCGTAGTTTAAGATTTAGCATTGCATTTACTACAAAAAAACATTTTCAAAATGGTTTTTATGACCCTAATTTTAACCTAAAAAACTTATAGCTGTAGTTAAACATTGTAGTGCAAACCATTGGCATTAGTTTCGTTGAATATTTTATGTATTAAAAGACTCGTTTTTAATGTATCAAATGGAATTTATATTGATAAATTTAGGTGAATAGTCACAAAAACAAAAAGATAGAAAGCAAAATTGTTTATCAAATGAAACAATACAATTGAAAACAACAAAAAGACAACCAAAGCATAGGTTTACAATTTAACAGAACCATTTCTAAATTTACATTAAATTAAGTAATAGAATAAATTCTATTACTTAATTCAACAAAACATCAAAGAAAATATCTTATCTTAAAAATGTCCTGTAAATTATAGATTTAAATTTAACAGAAACATTAACAAAAATTGTGACACAAAATATTTTTTACAAGAAGCAACTTTTTTTTTCAAATTACAAATATACAGTTATATTATTATAACTACAGGAAACTACAACAAGTAACAAAAACAATTATTACTTTAGTTATTGATAAACAATTAAACAACACAACAAACATTAACCGTAAAAAAAATAACAAAATGAAATTCCGTATTTTTCCTGTAAGTCACCCTAGATCATCAATAAATGTAGTCAAAAGTCATACGTCCTACATTACGAATTTCAGCAAAAAATTGATACTTTAAATCAGGTAACATAAACGTAACAAAGAAAACATAGCAAATCGAAAAATAATGTAAAGAAATAGTGATCTTAAATTCTATTCTTAAATTAGCCTCTTGATATTCCTACATTCTCCTCATGTAGATCAGATGAAAAAATACGGTGTATCATTTTGTTATGTCGTATTAGACTTCGTAAAAAAATCGGTGCAACCTATTGCAATTAATTATAAAAATCATTGAGTTCTTGTAACAAATAATATTTGTTACTGTTGTTAAAAAACGGCCTCTCTCTGAACTTAAATATAAAGACTTAAAAAAACTGTGTTTAGATGGAACCATCCCTAAAAGATTTCATAGGAAATACTTAGAAATGCCCTTCCAGGGCAATTACATTGATAACCTAATTGCAACTGATAATGTATAATCAAAAACCTTAATCTCAAGAAACACATTCAATTTACAAAAAAGTGGGCTCAGTAAACTACAAAAAGTAGTAGATATCATTATAACTTTAGTTTATTCACAGACAACACAACCAAATATCAAATATTAACCGTAACAAAATAACAAAATGCTACACCGTATTTTTTCATCTGATCTACATGAGGAGGATGTAGGAATATCAAGAGGCTAATTTAAGAATAGAATTTAAGATCACTATTTCTTTACATTATTTTTCAATTTGCTATGTTTTCTTTGTTACGTTTATATTACCTGATTAAAAGTATCTATTTTTTGCTGAAATTCGTAATGAAGGACGTATGACTTTTGACTACATTTACTGATGATCTAGGGTGACTTACAGGAAAAATACGGAATTTCATTTTGTTATTTTTTTTTACGGTTAATGTTTGATGTTGTGTTGTTTAATTGTTTATCAATAACTAAAGTAATAATTGGTTTTGTTACTTGTTGTAGTTTACTGTAGTTATAATATTACAACTGTATATTTGTAATTTTTAAAAGAAAGTTGCTTCTTGTAAAAATATTTTGTGTCACAAGTTTTGTTAATGTTTCTGTGAAATTTAAATCTATAATTTACAGGACATTTTTAAGATAAGATATTTTCTTTGATGTTTTAAATTCTATTACTTAATTTAATGAACAATTTTAATACTAAAAAAATGTGAAAATTTTAGAAATTGTTCTGTTAAATTGTAAACCTATGCATTGGTTGTCTTTTTGTTGTTTTCAATTGTATTGTTTCATTTGATAAACAATTTTGCTTCCTATCTTTTTGTTTTTGTGACTATTCACGTAAATTTATCAATATAAATTCCATTTGATACATTAAAAAACAGTCTTTTAATACATAAAATATTCAACGAAACTAATGCCAATGGTTTGCACTACAATGTTTAACTACAGCTATAAGTTTTTTAGGTTAAAATTAGGGTCATAAAAACCATTTTGAAAATGTTTTTTTGTAGTAAATGCAATGCTAAATCTTAAACTACGCATGGTACGCAATTTCCATGTTATTCATGTTATAGAACTCTTAGTTCCATGTTTATTTTATTAAATTTATTAAAATAACTTTAAAATCAAAAAAGTTATGGACATTAATATGATGACCATTTTTGTTTTTTGCTTCTCCTGTAAAGTCGTGTTTTGGCTTTTACTACATTTGATATTACAAGGGTCGATGTCTTTCTTAAAGTTCTGCTACTAATCTGAGGTCATATATAATTTTGGCGCTCGCTTCGCTCGCGTTCAACACAACAATCGGTTTACTGTCTGGTCAATAACACTTCTTTAGGAAAGCTGGCTTAGCTTTATAACAATACGCAAAGAAGGGCGTAAAATTAACTTAGAACTTCTTAAAAACGTAATTACTCTGTGGTCTTTGTTTTCATAATAAACATTTTCGCACTCGCTTCTCTCGCGTAATTTTGTTTATACACGACAATCAATTCTGCTGCCTAGTGAATTACATGATTGGAGGGACATACGTCATGTTACTATAAATTATATCGAGTACCTATATTATACTAGGATAATAATTATTTCGGACAAAACGAAACAAGGTACCTTCCTTACAAACCCTGACTATTTATTTATATTTTTTCTCAATCATCATCATCCTATAAGCACATTAGGTAATCGAATGAGCCTATAAGCATATTAAGTAATCGCTTAGGGTATTACGTCTCGAGAAAAAATGTATCTCTTAAGAAATTTGAAGATAAAATATGCCTTAACTTTTTAATATAAAGGACACGTTTCATTTTGTGCCCGGACATGTACGGAGTACGAAAAATATAGGCTTTCTAGGAAAAATAATGAAAAATTTTTGGAAGCAGGGTTATGTGGTTCAAGCGTAATGTTTTGTCAGCACTTTTTACAATATAAATGGTAACACTGAAGCTTGCAATAGTAGGTCACGTTCAGAAATTACGGCTTCGTCCACATATTCCTCAGATGCTTTCTCCGACTTTGACTGACTGAACACCCTTCTGTTCTGACTTCTGACATTGGTGTACGATTTTTAAAATCTGCAGATATGCCTTGCCTTTTTTTACAAGCATAACACCTGGTTTTCGAGTTACTTGTCGGAAAATTAAATTATTCATTTCAATGGTATGTACAAAATCTAGTTTCTGAACGTAAAATGGGTGGTTTATGTGTTGCGATTGTTAAATCTGAGAATCTAGATGAACCTCGCAACAAAGGTAAATCGAAGGAAATGTACAATTAGAAAATACTATGTTTCTAATGACCTATTTATGATGTTTGGTATACAGATCAGGTCCACGCTCCATAGTCCCGTGAAACGTCTCTTTTTCGCGCTCGTTTCGCTCGCGCTTTTTTTTACGTACCAGCATTATTAAATACACCTATAACTGTTTATATAATTCATCAAATTGAGGAGCTTTGTAAGATAAATGAATAAACTTATACATATAAGTATATCCTGACTGTAGGTACACGATTAGCCCAAAACGTCCAAAAAAATCCAAAAATTTTAAGAACCCCGCCCCTTTGTTTTGAAATCTGGGTACGCAATGGAACTTCTTAACATATCTCTCACTCGAACCACCTGTTTCCAAACTTATTACGCCAGTTTTCCTTATTCTGCGCTCAGTCTATAGTGGACTCTAGGGGATAAAGGACCTACAGAAGACGGGGATTTCTAAGGGCATCAAATACTCTTTAACACTGCACAACATGATCCTAATCAAAATTTTAAGTTCCATTTTTTGCCATGACAATAATTATTTAGTTTCTTGAAAGTAAAAAAATACCTATGCTCGGTTTTGTCTAAATCAGTGTTTTTCAACCTTTTTCATTACACGACCCCCTTACAAGTAAAAAATGTTTCCGATCCCTAGACCCATAAACATACAAAATGTTAATGATTTGAAAGACCACGTTTATAATTTTCTTCAACTAGAAAATGATTTAGTTATTATCGTCTCCAAAATAAAACCGCGTTTTTATTTTATTAAGATTTTTTTTTTTTTGACCAATTTTTCAAAAATAAACAGGCTCAGCCTTTTTTCTAAAATCGTATTTTTTCATTGCAGTGTAAGACCTACAAACACTACTTTTTATTTTACCCGCGACCCCTTGAGAAAGCGTTCGCGACCCCCCTTGTTGCGACCCACATATTGAAAAACACTGGTCTAAATGTAACCTTTGTACAAGAACATAAATGCACCGAAGGAACATAACTTTAGTATCGTATATGGAAGGGTGCCACCATTAGATCTCACACCATTTAAAAATTTTGCTAGCGCCCGCCGCCGCCACTGTGGGCACCCACGAGGTTTTCTAAAACCCGGCGCCCCTGCCCTCAGGTCATTGGCTCCTTGCATAGACCTGTGCGGAAACGTGCTAGACTCTGTGTACGTGTAAACGGTGGGCATTTCGAACAATCTCTAATATCTACTAAGAATTTGTTTATCTACCTATCTCTATAATTAAACTATTTATTAAAATAACAACTTAATTGTTTAATTTGGATTTTCCTACTAGTATCTGGCTTGTCTACCAATATTTTTTTTAATTGCTAATGATCTCACCTGATCGCCTCCGTGGCTCAGCAGTGTGGCGCTCGCTTCATAAGGAAAGGTTGCGGGTTCGATTCCCGACATTTATGTTTGGCGGCAAGACTTTGGTAGTTGCTAGCTATTTTTGAAAGAGATCTCATTACTTAGGCGACTTGTTAAACGCCCTACCACCAACCAAGCCGAGTCTTTTCGAAGTTGAACCCCGGTAGGATTCGAAACCGCCGCCTCCCGTGTCCAGCGGAGCCGACTTGATAAAAATATTGGGGGTAAAAATAACAACTTAATTGTTTAATTTGGATTTCCCTACTAGTATCTGGCTTGTCTACCAATATTTTTTTAAATTGCTAATGATCTCACCGGATCGCCTCCGTGGCTCAGCAGTATGGCGCTCGCTTCATAAGGAAAGGTTGCGGGTTCGATTCCCGACATTTATGTTTGGCGGCAAGACTTTGGTAGTTGCTAGCTATTTTTGAAAGAGATCTTATTACTTAGGCGACTTGTTAAACGCCCTACCACCAACCAAACCGAGTCTTTTCGTTTTTGTGATTACTGTTGCCCTATGTACTCCCGATTGTTTACCGCTCTGCCATGCTGGCGGTTATCCCCGCGCCCGCCGCCGCCGCCGCCCGCGGCGTCCGCACGTCGTCGCCCCGTGTGTTTGTGTGTTTGCGTGCGTACCTATTGCATGACGTCATTGAGTAAGACAGCGATACTGATTGTACGTGCGAGAAAGAGATGGAACAAATAAGGGCGGCGATACACGGGAGCAGTTTTAAAAAAAAAATGTAATCGAAGTTTTGTTGGGAAATTTTAATTTAAAAAATCTGGGGTTAATTGTGAGCGTTCAGCATGTCTGACTCGACCTGAAAAAGTGGGTGCAAAGCGGAAATTTGAAAAAAAGATATTGCAACTTTACGCTCTTATTTCTCGTAAACTAATGGTAATTTCGACTTCGTTCTTTTTTATTTGTGATAGGTTCTACAGCCCTACGTGCCATTTAAATATCTGCACTATTTTACCTAACACCCGGTATATAAAAGAGGAAACTGACTGACTGACTGATAAATCAACATACAGCTCAAACCGCTGGGTCTAGAAACTTGAAATTTTGCATAGAGTTTCCTTATAGAACGGAGGTGAGCATTAAGGAAGGGTTTTTCAAAATTCACCCTCAGGGAGTGAAACGGGGGTCCAAAGTAGATAAATCAACGCACAGGCGTAACCCCTGGGTCTAGAGATTCCAAATTTGACAAGAAGGTTCCTTATGAGATCTAGGGGTGCACTAAGAAAGGATTTTTAAATACTCACCCTCTAAGGGGGTGAAATGGGGGTCCAAAGTAGATAAATCAACGCATAGGCCAAACCCCTGGGTCTAGATATTCCAACTTTGGCAAGTAGGTTCCTCATGAAGTTTAAAGGTGCACCAAGAAAGGAGTTTTCAAAACTCACCCTCTAAGGGGGCGAAACGGGGGTCCAAAGTAGATAGATCAACACACAGGCCAAACCCCTCAATCTAGAAATTCCGAATTTGGCAAATAGGTTCCTTATGAGATCTAGGGTTGCACTTAGAAAGGATTATTCTAAACTCACCCTCTAAGGGGGTGAAATGGGCATCCAAAGTAGATAGATCAAACCCCTGGGTCTAGAGATTCCAAATGCCAAGTAGGTTCCTTGTGAGGTATAAGGGACGCACTAAGAAAGGATTAAAAAAAACCTCACCCTCTAAGGGGGTGAAATGGGGGTCCAGAGTAGATATATCAACGCACTGGCATAACCCCTGGATCTAGAAACATAAATTTTGCACAGAGTTTCCTTATAAAACGGAGGCATCCACTAAAGAATTTTTTTTTCAAATTCACCCCTGAAGGGGTTAAAATAGAGGTCGAAGTTTGTATGAGAAAGCAAACAAACCCCTGAGTTTATAAACTTTAAATTTTGTACAGTTTCCATATAAAACGGAGGCATCCACTTAGGAAGGGTTTTTCAAAATTCACCTCCTGCAAGGGATAAAATGGGGTGGAAGTATGTATGGGAAAAGTCTAATTTTCTGCGCGTTTCAACTTGAAACTTGGCACAACTACTCTTAAAAACAATTGATAAACTGTGTGTAAAATTTATTTTCACGCTCGCCCCGAGAGGGGGTGAAAGTGAGGGTTGAAATGAGTAATGTAATTGCACAGGTCAAACCTATGGGTCAAAAAATTTAAAACTTCGACTAAAGGTTCTTCATATAACTCTGGCATCCATTAAGAAAGGGTTCTTCGAAATTCACCCCCTAAGAGGGTGACACAGGGGATTGAAATTGTAATATCAACGCACAAGCTAATCCTCTGGGTATAAAAACTTGAAATTTTGCATAGGCTTACCTTATATAACGGAGGCATCCACTAAGGAAGGGTTTTGCAAAATTCACCCCCTAATGGGGTTCGAATGGGGGTGGAACTTTGTATAAGAAAGTCATTTTTTTATAAACTTTATTTCTTTTATGGCCGCAATACCTCTAATCTTTAATTTATCAACAAATAGATGAAAAATTCAAATATATTTTTTTCTATTTACTCTTTTTCTATTAATTATGCAGTGAAAATGAATATGACCTTTTATGTTGAAAATTTTATGTACTTTATTTTTACCGTAGTAACTATACCTGTCGCCTGGTCGCTTACTATGGGCCTTATAAGAAGGCTCAAAGTCACCCAAAGGGCGATGGAGCGTGCTATGCTTGGTGTTTCCCTACGTGATCGAATCAGAAATGAGGAGATACGTAGGAGAACTAAAGTTACCGACATAGCTCTCAGAATCGCTAGACTTAAGTGGCAGTGGGCAGGGCACATAGCTCGTAGAACAGATGGCCGCTGGGGCAGTAAAGTTCTCGAATGGCGACCGCGCACCGGAAGGCGCAGTGTGGGCAGGCCCCCGACTCGGTGGACCGACGACCTGGTAAAGGTTGCAGGAAGCCGCTGGATGCGAGCCGCACAGGACCGGTCGGTGTGGAAATCCTTGGGGGAGGCCTTTGTCCAGCAGTGGACGTCTTTCGGCTGATAGATAGATAGATAGAACTATACCTGTAATCTTTAAAGGTTATGGAGAAATAGACGAAAACGATGTTAATGAGAAACACTTTTGCAATTTGTTCATTATTTATTAATCCCACAATAAAAATGAATATTACCTTTTTTGTTGGAAATTTTATGCACTTTTATTTTTGCTAAAGTAACTATACCTCTAACCTTAGTAGTTAACGAGGTATCGCCCATCGTCAGCGAAAATAACTAAGCTATAAAAGTAGTCAGATTTTGGAACTGTGACCGATTCGCGTTGTAAGACTGAAGTTTTTGTATAAGGTGAAGTGTTTTATCGATTTACATTGGTTGCAGAAATCTTATGTGTTTAGTTCTAAAACCGATTTTTTACGATTTCTGACCCCTGTCTGATTTAGGACGGTGACCGATTTCAGCGAAAAAAAAATGGTAGGTAGTTGTCCAATGTACTTACTTTCATATCCAAATTTCATTTTGAGTCTTATACGTTTAGGCCCAAATACGACTTTTTTAAGTTTTTCTGAACGTCATAAAAAACTTCAGTGACCGATCTGGACTGTAAGACTCGAGCCAAACGACTGAAAACAAAAAGTTCTTTCGAGATAGACTGTTTCCAGCGTTCTTATATGTTCAGGCCCATACACCTTGCTGGCTCCCGATCTAAAACTTGATTGGACAGTTTGTATGGAGAAGCCGACTTTCTTTTCGTTTCCTGAAAAAAAATCTTGTGGAAAGTTGTTCAGTTTCGTCTACTGAGCAAGCCCTTTCGGAAACCTGTCCCTTACACCCTGTATACAGGGTTACAGGAAAAGTCGTACTGAATATTAAAGGACGTTATTATTCAGCTCATTTCTGATGGATTTGATTCTATGATATGGTGTCCAAAACTTAACCGTTATGGAGATATTGGACTTTAAAGATTTTTAAAAAAATCCTCAATTTTTTGGCTTTTTTGACGATTTTTTTGGGATAAGTGCTTCTGGGGTACGTTTTTTTGATGTAACTAGTTAGAAAGCATGTCAATCAATAACAATGATTAACCAAAACTGAACCTACTACTAACAGCTTAAAAATACTGCTTGACAACGGTTAGAATTAAATAATTTTCAGTAAGAGTTTTTAAATTTAAAGCTCTCTGTTTTAAAAAAATGTATGGAACTTATTCTGCAAATAGTTTTAAAAACTTCTACATCTCTTTGGCTATTCAAAAAGGTATAACACTTACTATTAAATAGGCAAAATATTGACTAAATAACAGTTAAGTTAGCAGAGGGTACTTCTGAAAACTTTGTTTAAGGCCTTAATTCTTGTTAATCGATTCTTTAATTTTTTTTTTGGACTTTTCGTACAAATCGATCAGCTGGCGAACCAAGTTTGTATGAAAAGTCCAAAAATTTTTTTGCGATTACAACAAAGTTGTAGAACAAAAGTTGTTCAGTTTGATGGGTAAAAGCCAACCTTGAAGTATTGTCACACACTTCTGTTACATCCTGTATAATAATTTATTAATCTGTTAAAGGATTCATATACAAAGGTTTCTAAAAATAAACAAAGTACATAATGGGTGCCTGAACTAGGATAAACCTGTATCTCAGGCAACAAAGTGCTTACATATATCTACTTACAAGCAAAATACAAAAAAATATCTAAATAAACATTAATTGTGAATAGTTTTAAATAATTATGTAAATAATATTGGCCGTGTTAACGGGGTCAACGTAAAAATTGCAACAAACAATAACTTAAAGATAGGCACTAAAACATTATTGCATTACTGCTCAAAAATGAATAACGGACACTGTTAATTAATTAATTGCCCTCATAGTCTATAGAATTAATATATCTATATTCGGCATTTTTCTTCGCCGGGCACTCGTCGTCACCTGTTTTGTGATCGCTAGGTTTTTTGAAGCGCAAGCATGACGCACATTTTGGTGAGTCGGTTTTCTTAGGGCACTCGGCGATCGAATGGCCTAGTTCACCGCAATGTCCGCATGTAGGGGCTGTCTCACGGCATGACTTAGCTGCGTGACCGTACTGCTGACAATTAAAACATCTCTTCACAGGCGTAAAGTCTGTAACAGGATGTCCAGTTGACAAATATTTTCTCCTGGGTAATCAGAGCCTTACGAATGTTGGCTGGAACTTCAATTATATAGTTGCAGGTCTCTGCGTCCTTTTTACCTGATTTATGGCTTAATTTAGTTATGGTCAAAAACGCCTCTAGTAATGTTTAGAAGTTTTTTTGCCAGGTCTTGATCACCTCATGATGCATTTGAACACATCATTTTCTGCAAGTGCTACGGGAACTCCAATAACTATAATGCGAGGTTTGCGCTTGTAGGGTTCATCGACGCTTAGGCCAGAGGTAGAAAGCTGAACAGACTGCTTAAGTTTTTCAATGTCGTTTTTGGTTTCCGTGCTGATAATAACTCCCCCGTTCTTTGTCTTACGCACTCCTCGAACCTGAAGCTTCATTTGTTCTGGACTTATTATTTTGTTTACCAAGTTTTTGGTTTCATCACTTGACCTCATTTTGTCATTGGGATAAATAGCTACAGAACTCAAGTTGTTTAGTCGCAGGAAGTTATTCGAGGAATTCTTTACCATATCGGCGAAGGAAACGTTAGTTAGGGCTTGTTTTGTGCTGGAGTCTTGTAAGGTCTGCTTGATCTCGGATAGGCATTCGGCTATATTTGTTTTTTCTATAAAGGCTTGTATCGAACTATGGGCTTGCAATACTTTTTGCTTTAGTGATTGATACTGGACTGCAATTTGCGAAGTTCCATGTCCAACTTTACGGCATAAATTATTAATTCTTAGCTTCTGTTCGGTATTTAATTTTCTCTCAGTAGCAATAAGGCATACTTCATTACGATATTTCTCAATAGAAGCCATCCAAGACTGAATTTCGGGCGTCGAGACGATTTCTAAAATTTCTTCAGCTCCTTGATTTGTCTTTTATGGCGAGGGCGAAGGGGAGCGAACATGCTCCATATTGTCGAAAAAATGTATGAATCGCACTAAGTATTTTACAGTTTGTTCATTATTTAAAACTATTCACTGAGCGCACAAACATGCAACACACGATGAACGAAAACTAGGTCACAATTTATTAAAATGAATTGATTTTTATTTTGCATTGATGTGCACGTCTGTACGCAGCAACTGCTAACAACAACATTCAAACAAACCTGTCCAAAAAAAATTTCGAAAATCAAATGTCGAAATGCCTCAAATGTCAAACTTTAAAAGTCAAAATATAAAAATATAAAAATATTATAATACCAAAATTTCAAACTGTTGAAATGTTGAACCGTCGCAGCTCGAAGCGTCACAACGTCGAAGCTTCATGTCGTCGAAACATCACTGCTTCAAAATTTCGAAAATGGGAAAAGGTCGATACATCAAAAAGTCAACATGTCAAATCTTCTACATAACGTCTAAAATGTCCAGAAAACATCCTTCTCTTTCTGATGCCCTTTAGTTTCTCAAGTCACTACCCTTCGACAAAACCTTTTTGCTTTTAAACTCTTCTAATTGTCGCTCCGTGGACAGTAACTTTCCTTCCCTATTTGACGTCTTCTCCAACTCCCTAGATGGCCCCCTTTGATGCATACTCGCTTCTCTGCTCAGTTATTTGAACCGGATGAACAGACTTTACTATTTCAATATTTTATAGATTATAAGAGTATAAAGTAACCGCTTTTTTAATCTACGCGGGCGAAGCCGCGGGCACAAGCTAGTCTATATGTATAAAAGAAGAAACTGACTGACTGACTGACCGATTGACATATCAACGCACAGCCCAAACCGCTGAGTCTAGAGATTCCAAATGTGGCATGTAGGTTCCTTATGAGGTCTAGGGGTGCACTAAGAAAGGATTTTCAAAATTCATCCCCTGAAAGGGTTAGAATGGGGTTAGAATTTTGTAAGGAAAAAGTCTTATTTTATTAGGGTTTTGACTGACTCGGTGGCTTAGTGGTTAGCGATCCTGACCTCTTATCCGAGAGTCGTGGGTTCGATCCCCACACAGGGCAAACTTTTCTGTGATGAGCAGAATTGTTTGCTCTGAGTCTAGGTGTATTATATCTATATATGTATGTATTTAAAAGTATATATGTATGTATTTAAAAGTATATATGTATGTATTTAAAAGTATATGTGTATGTATATCAGTCTCTGGTTCCCAAGATATAGGGAATCCTAGTTTTGGGCCAGATGAACGTGTGTGATTTGTCCCAGATATTATTATTTTGAAATATGAATTTGGGCTACTCTGACCACTTCGCGCTAGGCGAAGTGGCAGGAGCTACTCCAGCAGAAGCACAGTCGACTGGAGGTCAGTGCGACGAGGAGAGAAAGCGTCGGACAATCCGGGCATTGTCGAGGAGGACTGCCTTTTGCATAGCCGCTATGATCGGTCTGCCTCGAAGTCCCAACCGCCTAAGGTTACGATCCAGGTCAGCGGGGATTAAACCATTAACGGACAGGACTACAGGAAACCCAGCATCACCTGCAACGTCAGATGCAATAATTCTCTTTTGATATTTCAGATGAGTACCGCAAAGTAATATGGCCACTTTTGGTGGGCGTGACAGAAGATGAGATGACGGAGCCCCCCTCGCTGGAAGAACTCTCTACGCATAGTGAATATAACCAGGTGAGAATATCTCGTTATCACAAACGCATCTACGAGGTATTCGTACGAGTATACTTACGTCATCTCTTCCGCATCAGTCCTGCATCAGTAGTTATTGACTGACAAAGCCAAATTGTTAGTTATGCAAAAGTTTGAAATGAAATATTTTATTTGAAGTAGGTAGCAGTGTACACTTTTTGAATGTCATTCTTTTATGAAATGAAGTACAGAACTGGTAATATTGTAGTAATACAGAACTGGTATGTAATATCCCGCATCAGTTTTGGAGCCTGGTTTAGTTGTCGAACTAAAGTATCCATGTTCATGACCAGCTCTTCACCAATGAGTATTAGGAATAAATGCCGTTACGTTATTGTTGTGCCTCCAGAGCAAATCGATATAAAGGAGAGCTTCTTATGTACAAGACGTTTTTAAAATAGGATTTAGTATAATTCCGTTAGCTAGCTTAATCATGAAATGAGTGACGCGGCGCGCGACGTGACCGGTGACGCTGGTCGCAGGTGGTGCTGGACGTGAACCGGTCGCTGAAGCGCTTCCCGCCGGGCGTGCCCATCGCGCGGCGGCTGGCGCTGCAGGACCAGCTCACCGTGCTCATCCTGCGCGTCATCATCCAGCACCCGCACCTCAGATACTACCAGGTAGGGTACCGACCTCACTCTATTGTCTTTCATTAATTAATATGCAGTCCAATTTAAATTGTTTTTTATTTATTTACAATAATTAGATGCCGTAAACGTTCTTTTAAAACTTCATGTTTTCCATTTCGTTTATACACTGCCCCATGGACGACTCATTGACCTTGCGCAGTCTCGAATGAGCAACTCCAATGCTATTTCTATTCATCATCATGCCGTTCCATATCCCCGCTCCAAACGTTGAAACGTATGTCGCCCGCTGTCTATTGCTTAAATAGTTGGAACAGACGTATTTCTGTACTAAGGTTAAAATTATACCTGACACCGTTTTTTTTGGAAACAAATCTAAATTCTTACGAACATACATGACAGGATACAAGTATTCATATGTGAATTCACCGGCAACCTCTTCCATCTCGTCGACCTTTTCCTCGAGGACCGGAGAGTTGACGGTGGATTGCGCGGTCGGCTACGCGACAGCTAAGCGGGCGGTGGTGGTGGGGGTGGGTGTGCGCAGGGCTACCACGACGTGGCCATCACGCTGCTGCTGGTGTGCGGCGCGCGCGCGGCGTGCCCGCTGCTGGCGCGGCTGTCGTGGCCGCCGCCCGCGCCGCTGGCGCCGCTGCTGCAGCCCACCATGCAGCCGGCGCAGCGCCGCCTCAACCACCTGCTGCCGCTGCTGCGCACGCAGCGCCCCGACCTCGCCGCCTTCCTGCGCAAGTCAGTGCCCGCTCCCGCTGCTCCCGCTGCTCCCGCTGCTCCCGCTGCTCCCCTTTCTTGCAATTCTCTGTGTTGTAATGTATGTACTACACTGAAATTGCAACAGAGGGTTGCGAAGTTTGATTCGTACCGCACTCGTGACTCATGCGCATGAGCGTCAAAATAAAAAATATGTCGCACCGTTTCGCACGATTCGTTAAATTTTCAAAAGTTCGAACAGGGTAGGTTGATGTGTAGTCGCGTGTACCTACGTTTAACTAACGAACTAGTTAGGTAGTCGTCTTAAGTAACTTTTTATCTTTCAAAAACGAAATTTTGTTCTACAGTAACAAAATTTGAAACTGCGACACGGTTGTTCAATATACTAGTTTGCGTACTGGTTTTTTTTATAAATATAAACTTCAAGCGAGTATGTATTTCTGCTATTTCAATAAAGAACTATTTACGTAACAATATTTTATAATGATGCAGTCAACGTCCAGATTGGCGGAGTGTACAACTGGACTTTAATTTTCTGTTTATTTCTATTTAATCACTGACAATCTTACACTGATTTTAATACAATATTGCCTTCCGACTGACGGTGCTCAAGCGACGATAGGCAAGAAAAAAATCTCAGATCTGTTGTGGCTTCTTATATGAATATGGAAATATTGTAATTGTTATAGCTTTTTACCACATTTCTACTGTAACCCAATCCGGACTTAGCTGCCGTGTGTGGAGTATGGCCTTACCTTCCCGAGGTGTGGGAAGAGGCCCGTGCCCCTGCAGTGAGGACGATACGGGTTGTTAACGATTATAATATAAACATTTGCTTTCGATAAGACTTTTTCTGGCCTATACATTGAATTGCAAGCGCCCGGAGGGGAGTGGAGCCTGTGTTGGCTGGAGCGGAGTGTGACCGAGCGCGGCGTGCGTGTGTGCGTGCAGGGCGCAGCTGGGCACGATGTTCGCGCTGCCGTGGTACCTGACCTGGTTCGGGCACTCGCTGCCGCGCTACGCCGACGTGGTGCGCCTCTACGACTTCTTCCTGTGCGAGCCGCCGCTCATGCCGGTCTACGTCACCGCCGCCGTCGTGCTGCACAGGTGACGCCACCGCCACGCCGACACGCCGACACGCCGCATACGCTACACCGACACGCCGCATACGCTACACCGACACGCCGCATACAGTACAATTATCTTAGAATAAAATATTTTATTATCTTAGAATAAAATATTTTATTCTAAGATAATTCATTCTTTGATTATTTCAAGAATACTAATTAATAATAATATAGTATAATATCAATAACACACGGTCATCTGGCCCCAAACTAGGATTCCCTTTATCTTGGGAACCAGAGACTGATATACATACACATATACTTTTTTAAATATATACATTATACAATATACATATACAGGGTGATTGATAATTCGACGTGATCCTTCAAAGGGGTTATACTAGAGGTCATTTGCAACAAATTAAGTCCTGTTAACCAGGGGTCAAAAATGTATGGTTACTGAGATATTACTGTTTTTAGATTTTTTGAAATTTTCTACCTTGTTACCAAAACAATTAATTATGAAAAAACCATTACACCGTTTACATTAAATTGATACTTTTTTAAAAGCTGAGAAATGAGCGCATGCTTTGAAAAAAAATATATTGCCCAAAACTCACATAGTGTCAAAAATAAACGGTCTTAAGTTGCATAAAAATATTATTTTGTATAAATTTTCCATAAGTAATTGAGTATTACTAGAAAAAAATGTAGTGAACTTGGCGTACAAATTAATGAAAAAAGTTCCTTGTTTCATAAGCTTTCTAAAAAGGTTACAAATGTTATCAACTTTTGCACGAGATCGAAAAAAAACCAATAAACCAAACAAGTAACACATTTTTTCCATACATATCCTGCACGGTGCCGCCCTCTCTTTTACTCGTGTCGTGCGTCACTCGTGAGCTTAACATGATTCGATAATTTGTAGTAATCTTCGCGACAGTTCGTGGACACGAACTCGCACAGTTTCCAACCAGAAGGTTAGTTCGTGCGTACAGAAAAGTCACAGTATTTGTTAAATAATAGTTGAACTGGACTTAATTTGTTGCAAATGACCTCTAGTATAACCCCTTTGAAGGATCACGTTGAATTACCAATCACCCTGTATAGATATAATACCCCAGACTCAGAGCAAACAATTCTGCTCATCACAGAAAAGTTTGCCCTGTGTGGGGATCGAACCCACGACTCTCGGATCAGAGGTCAGGATCGCTTACCACTTAGCCACCGAGTCAGTCAATAATAATAATACTTTATTTAACTCAGACCAAAGATCCATAATATTTGTTAGTAACAGAGAAACTTAAAAGCTATGTTAGTAGAATACATGGTGATTGATTGCAATTAATTATTGAGTAGAAGGACTCGTATATCTGCGTCAAGAAAATTAATTTCTGACGCAGACATATGGGCCCCTTAAGAGACCCACCCAGTGTTTTAGGATAGGCCCATCACACCTATCAGCAATAGTTTTCAGACTCCTATTGGTGCTACCCCGCACTCTGACCATCAGGGAGTTTACTTTTTTACGTATTATCGCAAAAAAATCATCTGTGCGCGCATCAGAAAACATCCCAGGCACTGCAGAAGCGGGGCAGCCCCAACAGGATCCTGAAAATGTTGTTGTACTGTACACGTAGGGCATTGTAGGCACGCTGGTGTATGAAGTCCACAGGCTGCTCGTGTAAAATGATTGATAGTACGCATTAAAAAGGGTGATTTTGACTTCATTGGTGCAACGAGCAAACCTGCGAGCCAACATATTACCACGTACCGCCAATGCCCTACGGTCTCGTTCTATATCACAGTCATCATTAAGGTATTCAGTTATACAATGTCCCAGATATTTAAATTCGGTTACTCTGCAGAGGGCAGTCCCGTTAAGATTTACTTATAGAAGAGCATGCTTTGGACTTTTAGAGCCTGATTTAAAGACCGTGTAAATACTTTTTTTTTGTATTATACATTAATCCATGTTTGGCCGCAAACCTCTCACACTCTCCTATAGTTGATAGGTATTGGGTTAGGGTGAACAAATGAAAGACGTGTTTAGCAGAATAGTTCAGAAGACGAATAAAATAATATTTATTTTCTATTCTGAATTTAGGAAAGGTGTTTGTGCTCTCTGCTTAGAGGCGCGGTCACGAGACCGGATCAGAAAGAACTAACATAGCTATACAATCCAACCAAAGTCAAATTGACTGAAACAAGGGGCTGTTGTATTAGACTAATACATACGTGTATAACAGAGAAAGATTACTTAACCGCTTGTTAAAGCGAGACAGATTTATTTTTGTAATATTCCAACAATAGGAGAGTGTGAGAGGTATGCGGTGCGCTCACCGACGGGGCGAGCAGCACCATGTCGTCAGCATAGCTTAAGTTATTTACGCATACGCCATTAACATGACTCAGCCCGTCGATTAGCTCGTTAACATAAAGGCTGAAGAGGGTCGGAGAGGACAGTACCCCCTGCCTCGCTCCGCACTCCAACCTATAATCATCAGAAAAAGCGTCCGCCCACTTTACACAGTTGCGTAAATAATAATAATATCCCAACATTTTTTCACTAATCGATTACGTGTTTCTTCGGGACAGTCCTTCAGTTTCACGAGGAAAAGCCTCAGTCGTAATAGTTTCAACTAATTCTGTCGACCTTGCACACTCGGGACGGATTCGACGTTTTTGATGCGGTTTTATTATTTCTAGAGCCGACGAAGTACTGGAATGCGAGTGCGACATGGCGACGCTTCACTGCTTACTCTCTCGGGTGAGTGTAACGGGCGGGGGTGGGGGGGTGGTGGGGGGTGGGGGGCAGCAGTGCGGGGGGCTAACGGCGTGTGTGGTGTCGCAGCTGCCGGAGTCGCTGCCGTGGGAGGCGCTGCTGGCGCGCGCGCGGCGCCTGCACGCGGCGCACCCGCCCGCGGCGCTCGAGCCGCTCGTGCTGCAGCTGGAGCAGGAAGAGTGAGTACCGTCACACACACGCGTGTCGCGCGCTAGTGGAGCACGTAGTGACGGCGCTCGCGTTGCAGGGAGGAGGCGCGGCGCGCGGAGGACGCGGCGCGCGCGCGGCTGGCGGCGCGGCGGCGCGCGGGGGCCGCGGGGGCGGGGGCGGGGGCCGGGGGCGGGGGCCCGCTGTGGCGCTGGCGCGGCGCCGTCACGCGCTGGCCCGGCGCGCGCAGGTACTCGCTCCTAGTTCTAATTTGTGTTAACGACCCATTACGTCCCCGCTGCAGAGGACGAGTCTCTTCCCGTAACTCGGGAAGGTTTAGACCGTACTCCACACACGGGGGCCGAGTCCGGATTGGTGGAAGTTTGAGACTAGTGACCGACCCCAGTGTCAGAAGTTTTCAATCCGCCTATAAGGCCTCTGACATGGCTTAACGACTGCTAGCGATAGCAGCCGGCACCGACGGCTTAACGTGCCTTGCGAAGTACGGAAACGGTCGAGATAAATGCCATTAACAGTCAAACCCATCCAGGTTATGACAGTGTCCGTAGTCAGTTAACCTGCGTGATCGATATGACTACGCAAACCGCACTGAGCCACGACCGCTTCACCCGAGTTCTAGTTTATTGCTATTTATCATAATACATCGAAAACGATTTGCTAACGTAGACGAATCAGATAAACGTTCCCACCGGCCCATTCTACCCTGCCGCTATGGGGTCGTCGATGATGCAAAAAATATGGGTCTCCATAATATCGCATAACTTTTTTATGACTATTTGGACTTTGCATAAAATTATTATGCATAAAACATTTTGCGCATATTTATGTTTTCCTAATATTTATGAGCATAATATTCATTGGAATAATTAGAAATGTCCCTAAGTATGAAGTCGCCTAACGTTAAATTTCCTAATAATCTTAAAGCATATCAAACTTAAGCATAACATTCATTCGAATAATAAAAATTTTGCCTAAATAATAAGTTGCAGAACATTAAATATACTAATAGTATTTTTGCACATCAAATTTCGTTTCGAAGAAAAAAATTTTAAGTTAGATTTCCTTTTAGTTATTTTATTTATGTTTTATTTATTTTTACTTCATAACTACGTACAGCGTAGGTGGTTAGAACCAATATGTTAGTAGGGGTAGTGGTAAGTAGTAGTAGTAGGTAGGTTGCTGGGCAGGGAAGCATGCAATAAAGCATGCAAGCAAGGATGTAGCCAAGCAAGCAAACATGCAAACAAGCAGTCGATCTGTGGTTGTCATATGAATCAAACCTAACACTGCGACTGTGAGGGGAGGCGAGCAACCTAAATGATCCAAGTCGGGGTTGCCGAATTACCGAGCTCGCTTCGCTCGCACGCACCATATAAAAATGTACTTCCATTAAATACAGAGTTTTCAGATGACATATGTCACACCGTTCAAAAGTGTCTCAATAGATGGCGTTTCTAAGTTTTGGCAATGTATTTTTAAAAACAGCGTAGAATTTACGGTAGCAAAATAGATTTAATATTGTTAAAAATATATAAAAAGCCAACTTGGGCAAGTATAGGTTAGCTGGGTGCGTCCTAGTTTCTCTGTAATATGTAATTTCTTCCGAACCAAAAATAAATTTATTTTAATACATTCTTATGATTAAAATGCAATTTATAACTCGGTATCATGTAAGAATTCTTTGAAGAAATACAAAAACAATTCTGATAAGCTTCGTGCATCAAAAATTATGAAAATTATTTTTTGGATCAAAATGCAATAAAAAATATTCAATGAAAAGCTATTCATCATTATTATGATATAAGTCGGTAATATCAGTCAGTTTTGACGATTTTTAAGAGATTTCTTATTACAAATGTTGATTAGCGCCATCTAGTTGAGTTGAGAGAAACCCGTGGAAAATTCCCTATTATACAGGATGATTGGTAATTCGACGTGCTCCTTCAAAGGGGTTATGCTAGAGGTCATTTGCAACAAATTAAGTCCAGTTAACCAGGGGTCAATAATTTATGGTTACTGAGATATTACGTTTTTGAGATTTTTTAGAAATTTTCTGTCTTGTTACCAAAAACAATTAATAATGAAAAAAAACATTACACTGTTAATATTAAATTGATACTTTTTGAAAAGCTGAGAAATGAGCGCATTGAAAACATTTTGAAAACATTTTAACGATAATAACCTCCTGCATAACCAACAATTTGGTTTCACAAAAGGTCGGTGTACAACTGATGCAGGAGTAGCACTTATTCGCAATATCTATGATGCTTTTGAGGATTCACAGAATGCAATAGGAGTATTTTGTGATTTATCTAAAGCATTTGATTGTGTTGAACATCAAACACTACTAATGAAATTAAGGCATTACGGTGTAGAAGACGGGGCTCTCAGTCTTCTAAACTCATACCTTAGCAACCGAACACAAAAAGTTCAAATAAATGGCATCAATTCTTCCGGCTCTAAAGTGATAATGGGGGTACCCCAGGGATCAATATTAGGTCCTTTCCTTTTTCTTGCGTATATTAATGATTTGCCGTTTATGGTTCAAAATTTCGCAAATATAGTGTTGTTCGCAGATGATACTTCTCTTATTTTTAAAGTTGATAGAAAATTAAACAAAACTGATGAAGTAAACAACACTCTTTCAAAGATACTCAACTGGTTCACTGTAAACAATCTACTTTTAAATGCTAAAAAAACCAAATGTATAAAATTCGCATTACCAAACGTTAGAAATATTGACGCTAGTGTAATCATAGATAGTAATGAATTGGAATTTGTGAATAGTACGGTTTTCCTCGGTATAACTTTAGATGCTACATTGCAATGGGGTCCACATATAGAAACTTTAGCGGGAAAGCTTAGTTCAGCTGCTTATGCCGTCAAAAAAATTAGGCAGTTAACAGATGTAGACACTGCACGGCTAGTATATTTTAGTTATTTCCACAGTATTATGTCTTACGGAATTTTACTTTGGGGACATGCAGCTGATATTGAAACTATTTTCGTTTTACAAAAAAGGGCAATCCGCGCAATCTATCAGATGCGATCCCGCGAGTCGTTGAGGGATAAGTTTAAGGAAATTAATATTTTAACGGTTGCTAGTCAATTTATATATGAGAGCATTATGTACGTCCGCAAGAATCTACATTTGTTTCGTAAAAACAGTGACAGGCATGATTTAAACTTAAGGAATATAAATAACATTGATATTGCCTATTCGAGACTGAGCAAAGTTAAAAAGTCGTTTGTGGGGCAATCTGTACGATTCTATAATAAAATACCAGAACATGTAACAAATCTGCCTGAAAACAAATTCAAAACGCATGTAAAAAAATATCTGTGCTCAAAAGGTTATTATAAGATAATAGATTATGTGAATGACAAAGACATTTGGAAATGTATTGCTCTTCCTGATAACTGTATTATTGATAACAAACATTGTATTAGTAATTAAGTATTATTTAAAAAAATGTGTTGAAGCGAGTTTCTTTTGGGCTCGACGTTTCTTCTCGCTTCGGAAACACTTCCCGAAACGTTGAGTGTACAAGTTCCGCGTGGTAGGAACTTTGTACTAGGTAGAAAAAAAGACGATTTAAAAGTATGTGCAAAACATCTACTTAAATAAAAAACATTTTGATTTTGATTTTTGATTTTTTCACGAACTAACCATCTGGTTGGAAACTGTGCGAGTTCGTGTCCACGAACTGTCGCGAAGATTGCCTGAAATGATCGAATCATGTTAAGCTCACGAGTCACGCACTACACGAGTAGATGTAAGGGCGGCACCGTGCAGGATATGTATGTATGGAAAAAATCTGTTATTTGTTTGGTTTTTTATTTTATTTTTTCGATCTCGTGCAAAAGTTGATAACATTTGTACCTTTTTAGAAAGCTTATGAAACAAGGAAGTTATTTCATTAATTTGTACGCCAAGTTCACTACATTTTTTTCTAGTAATACTCAATTATTTATGGAAAATTTATAAAAAATAAAAAATGTATGCGACTTACGACCGTTTATTTTTGAGACTATGTGAGTTTTGGGCAAGAATGTTTTTTCAAAGTGAGCGCTCATTTTTCAGCTTTTAACAAAAGTATCAATTTAATATTAACAGTGTAATGGTTTTTTCATAATTAATTGTTTTTGGTAACAAGGCAGAAAATTTCTAAAAAATCTTAAAAAACGTAATATCTCAGTAACCATACATGTTTGACCCCTTGTTAACTGGACTTAATTTGTTGCAAATGACCTCTAGTATAACCCCTTTGAAGGATCACGTCGAATTACCAATCACCCTGTATATCATTTTCTTGCTGTATTCAAGGTCTTTCATGAATTAGTGATGTCATTTCTCTCATCTTCATGACTAAGTAGGGTTTCATTAAATACTGTATTGGCGTTTTCTTAGAGGTCAATTGGGAATTTTTTTTTTACCCAAAAAAAAAATCGAAATTATCTGAAAATTGTGAAATATTATGCGCAATATGTTTAAAAATACATATGGTAACGAAGAACACACTGGTGTACGTGTAGCCTTCAAAAATCAAAATTTTTTTATGAAAAAAATGGCGATTTTTAGTGAATAAAAAATCCATTTTCATAGCTTCTACACCACTGTGCTCTCAAAATTTTCAGACAACGTGCATTTAGCAAGCGTTGTTTTATTTCTAAATGTCCAATGGTACTTTGGAAATAGTTTATTGTTTTAAAACCTTAATTGTTTAATATTAATTTTCTCTTTGATTTTTTTTAACTAATCGACAATTTCATATGTAAACACCTAATATTACTTTTGTTTCCGACGTAAAATCACAATTAAAAACACAAATAACAGAATCTTCGTGGTAAGGAGGGGGGGTGTCAAGGGGGCCAAGAGGGGAAAGGGGGCGCAATGTGGAAGGGGGGAAGGGCAATGGGGAGCAGGAGGGGCAAGGGGGGCAGGAAGAGCCAAAGGGGCAGGAGGGGCAAGGGGGCGCCAAGGGTACGTTAAAGCCCTCCTGCCCCTATCCCTGTTGTCACCCCTTTCCCCTCCCCCTTGCCCCTCCTACCACCATTGCCCTTCTTGCCCCCTTCCACACTGCAGCCCCCCTTCCCCTTCCCCTCTCCTCCCCCTCCCCTTGGTGCTCCCTTAACTCCCCCTTGACACCACCTTGCGCCCCCTTAACTCCCCCTTAACATCCCCTTGGCACCCCCTCGCTTGATCCCTTTTAATCCCTCCCTTGGTCCCGCCTTGGTCCCTCCTTTGATGCCCCTTTGATCTCCTCTTGATCCCTCCTTTGATCCCCACTTGATCCATGCCTTAATCCCTTCCTTGACATCCCTCGATCGCCCCATACATAGTTTGTACTTATCAGAAAGGGGGTTACATTTAGAATCCACTAGTTCTTAGCAGTTAAGTAAAATTTAATAAAATAAAATTAAAAATATAAGGCAAATAATAAATATTATCAAATTGCCCAACTATCTCATAGCAATATTCATAATGACCAGACAGTGTGATAAATAATGATGTTTAGATAATAATTAATCACTTTGCCCGAAGTAGCCTGTCATTATTCATAATGCCCTCATTAATCACTTTGTCCATAACGTATCTAAGTTACAAGCGATCCGCGCGACAAGTCGTTTGTCTATTGAAGCAAACCATTCAGTTGTAATTCAAATTACACGGAGTAGGCACAATTTTATAGGTATTAAAATAAATTAAATCACAAAGAAAACATAATATAAAATTAAAATATAACTGTTATTATTATAAAACATCTTTTAGTAAATCATAGCACCGGATTAAGGTATCTCACTAAATCTACAGGGTTATAGGGCGCACAACAACTAGGAGAGACGATGTGCCACTAGTCAAAGATGATAAGCCTCTTGAAGGGATAAACATTCTACCCAACGGATGAAGCAACAGAAGACACTGCTGACCATACAGATATCAGAGAGAAAGCCCAACAGGTGAATGTGCCACAACCTGATGAAACATGTGACCCGCCATTCCCGATTCAAGAGCTTGAATGGGCAGGGCCTACCTTCAGTCCTAAAAAGGCACCTGGACCTGACGGTCTAACAGCAGACTTATGTAGAGGCCATCCGAGTGAATCCCTAAGTTTATTGGCAATCATCAACATATGCCTTAGCATAACACCCTTCCCAAACCGATGAAAAGAGGCGATAGTGGTGATACCGAGGAAACCGGATAAAGACGATTACTCAAAATCATATATACCGATAGGCCTTCTATCAGTCATGAGAAAAATCTTTGAATAAATGCTCGTGAAAAGGATAAAATGGCACATCCTCTCCACCATAAGCCACCGGCAATATGGCAGACGAGCACCGAGGACTCTCTCTATGACATGATACAACACGTTGAGAAGGAACGAGAAAATAAAAATATCGTCACCTTAATATCACTAGACATAGAGGGAGCCTTCGACAGCACCTGGTGGCCAGCAATAAGATGTACATTAGCGGAGAGTGGATTCCTAACAAACCTGAGGAGGCCGGAAAGGGCTGTGTGCAGGGATCAGTTGGAGGACAACTTTTTGCTGGATGATATTATCCTGATTTTCATCGGAAGAACCACAGCATACATTATTAGGCGAGCCACTGCCACTCTCGCGCATCTTCAGGAGTGGGGAGCTCTCAACAAATTAAAATTTACACCACACAAAACTAAAGCCATGCTTATCACCCACAGGCTAAAATATAACTCACCACTACCATGGGCCCCGGATCACGGACATCGACTTGTTATAAAAAATTAAAATCCTGGGTCTGACGATTGACCGTAAATAGACTTTTAACAGTCATATTGTAAACATCTGTAAAAAGGCACTATACAAACAACTGTCAAAAACAGCTAAAATCCACTAGGGGCTAAACCCGCGGATTATCAGGACAGTATACGTGGCAGTGGTCGAACCCACAATAATGTATGCAACGAGCGTATGGGCATCGACAACAACATAAACTAGGGGTAAGAAAGCAACTTGACATCGTACAGCGAGATTTTGCGCAGAAGATCTGTGTCTCTCCACTCGGCACTGTTGCTCTCTGGGCTGATTCCTCTGGACCTCAGGGTATAAGAAGTAGCCCTCTTATATGAGACTAGCGGCCCGCCCCGACTTCGCACGGGTGGACATTTATTTTTTAATCTTATAGCCTATGTTACTCAGGGATAATGTAGCATTCTAATGGTGAAAGAATTTTTGAATACGGTCCAGTACTTTTTGAGTTTATTCGTTATAAACATAAAAAATACTAATCTTTCCCCTTTATAAGTGTAGATTAAGAAGGGTGCTCCTAAAGAAATAGTGACGGACCGAGAAACTGATCAACGAGTCGCACATACCGAAATGCCTCACCCAGCAGTACACATAGAATTCGAGTTTAAATATCTAAAAAACGCAGACTAACTCGCGGTAAAAGGAGACCAATATTTAAAATTTGTCCGGACGACAGTAAAATTCAGGGTAAAGTCGGAGCGACTTTATGTGCTGAGACGAAAGCCCAAAATTCCTGCTGGATCCATTGTGTACTGTCTACTCAGCCGAACTGCTGGCTTTATGTGAGGAGACGCAAGAAATCTCTCGTCTCATCGCATTATGTCCTTTTCTCGATATGTCCTTTTCTCGAAATGTCCTTTTCTCGAAATGACCTTTTCTCGAAATGTCCTTTTCTCAAAAAATCCTTTTCTCAATGTCTGATTAAGTTAATATCACACTTCCTAATAAGCATGCATCAACCAAGGAGAACTTAAAAGTAAAACAAAAACTAATAAAAATCTGTCCATTTTTTACGAACAAATTCACATAAAACTCATAATGATTATTGCTCGTTATTGATTATTGCCACCTATCACATAAAAAAACAGAGACGTGTCCAATTCAGCACTTTTATATTAGACTTAAAATAAAATTTCAATAACATAAAACTTACCAAGGAGTCGGGTCAATTAAAAATAGCAAAATCACGTCTCAGCTTATTATGGTTTATAATAATAGTCATTTTTCACAGTAAATTATTTCTACTTAGTAACAAACCTTTTCCTTTAAAATAATGATTATTATAAATAACAATACTTTAAGAAAGGGGATGTAAGATTTTTACTATGGAAGGTGGCCTATGGCCGGCACTTTTTTCTGTATAAACATTATCGAATATATTGTATATGTGAAAATTGTTATGTTGGTTTTTTGGGAAATAATTACCTACAATTTTGTATTTTTATTTCAGAAAAATTGTCTATAAGGTTTTATTTTGGTTGGTTTGGAGTTTGTTATGTACTTAATCAGACATTGAGAAAAGGACATTATGAGAAAAGGACATTTCGAGAAAAGGACATAATTTAATGCGATGAGACGAAATCTCTGTCCTCAAGGTCTGCCCAAGAGTCAATCACAAACTAAGCTGCCAGCCATCCCATTACCGTAAAAAATATTAAAAAATCTTAAGAGCACCTACCCTATAGCCAAAATAAACAACGGAGACTATTTTGAAAATGAAAATGAAAATGAAAATATTTTATTCGAAGTAGGTAGCAGTGTACACTTTTCGAACGTCATTCTTTTATCTACCTAATACGAGGTTCCTACCACTCGGAACTCGTATACCTACATACGTTTTGGATTAAGGCACATGTTTCACAAATTTCAGGAACAAAATATATATATTTTTAGTGTGCCCCATATAGAACAGGACTAGACGATCTCAATAAGACCTGTTAAGCTTAATAGGGAATTTTCCACGGGTTTCTCTAAACTCAACTAGATGGCGCTGATCAACATTGGAAAAAAGAAAATCTCTTAGAAATCGTCAAAACTGATTGATATAACCGACTAATATCCCAATAATGATGAATAGCTTTCGATTTACTTTTGATTGAATATTTTTTTTGCATTTTGATCCAAAAAATACTTTTCTTAATTTTTGATGCACAAAGCTTATCAGTATTGTTTCTGTATTTCTTCAAAGAATTCTAACATGATACGGAGTTATAAATTGCATTTTAATCATAAGAATGTATTAAATTCAACTTATTTTTAGTTCGAAAGAAGAAATTACATATAACAGAGAAAACTCTGCTATATTAGTTAAAAATGCCTTAAAAACGAAAGTACGAAAAGATGTCGTAAGTCTTTCGATTGAAAGTACTGTGGAACTATCTTGTGTTGAGCTGGAGAACCACATCATTATTTGTGTGTATAGGCCCCCATATGACGATAACTTTGCTCGTTTCGAATCGGTAATGGAGGACGTATTAAACATAGTAACATTAATAAGGGTGGGGGAAGCCACCACGTACACTAGCGCTCCGCGATTTTAAACATTTTCTAGTGAAAAATGGCTACAAAAGCCCTTGAAAGTTTATTGCGTGAGTTACAAAAGACAGTGACAAGCTTGACTACTAAAGTAAGTGCTCTAGAAATTAAAATAAGTGAACAAAACACGCTTATTATAATGCAGTCCACGGCGATCAAACAACTGACAGGACCGCCTACCCTCAATGAAGATAACAACTCTCCGACTAAGAATCCAGCCGCTGCAGAACGACTGGTACGTACAGCCCGTCTAAAGGCGACGGCAGCGCTAAGCGCTTCAAACGCAAATCCAGCGAAAAAGTACTCTACCGTCACAAAATCTAGGGAGTCTTCTGACAGCCCGAAAAATGACGTAACGACCCGACAAGTGCCGAATGCTTCCCCCGCCATCACTCAATCACAGCATAAATCCGCGGCTTCGTCCACGCTTGCGGACAATATTGTGGCCACGAAATCCGCACCCACATCAGCTATCGCTTACGATGAAACTCTCAAACAACGATGTGACGATAATGATGAGGGAAACTGGAAAAAAGTTGCCCCGAAACGGAAAAGACAGCAGCGAAAGAAGATAGTTATTGGTGACGGTCAATTGGATGATGAACTACAGACGGTTGAAAGTCTTAAATACATTCAAGCTTGGTCATTTAGGCCAGAAACGTCGTCAGAGATGGTAAAAAAATACTTAAATAAAATAAAGAAGTCTGAAGACTATTTTGTTGAAAAAAGAAAGATACGAACGGAGAGACACGCTGCGTTTATTATCGGAATACCAGAGAGTCTGTTTAACAAATTCGAATCGCCATCTGTGTGGCCACAAGGCGTTCGGTACAGCGACTGGTTTCTGCGGCGGCCCCGTGAGGAGCGGGGCAACGACGACGTCGGCACTCGGACATAATCAGCTTGCATACGATGCGTTGCGACAGTGGCCGACCGTATGTTTACCATCGCCGCTGCCACTGCCGGCGCCCCCCACGGCACCCCCGCCGACGACCGCGCAGTCCGTGCGGAATCCGACGTCAAATACCACCAAGCGTTTAGTGGTATGTCATCAAAATATTAGGTCGTTGGACAAAAAAACACAGCGACTGGAGGTATTACTTCAACACGAACTAAAATGTGACGCACTAGCGATTACAGAACATTGGTTAACTAAGGATAAAATTAAATGTGTGAAAATAGACGGATACAATTTAGCCTCTTGTTTCTGTAGGAAGACAGTAGGCCATGGAGGGTCATGCATTTATATAAAAAAAGGTATTCGTTTTGTAGAAAATGTTCAGTTTGTACAACTATCTGTAGAGCTTTTTTGTGAAATATCAGCGATAGACCTTGTTGATATACCACTCTGTATTATTTGTATTTATAGGACAAATTGCAATGTATCATCGATAGAATTTTTATCACACCTGGAATGCCTACTCGATAAAATCAGTGAGAGTGGTAAAGAGTGTGTAATTGTAGGCGATACAAATATAGATTGTCTAGGGGATGTCCATGGGATCACTAAGCAACTTAATGACTTACTTTCTGTAAACGATTTTCGCAATGAAGTCAACTTCCCTACACGGATTACGGCAACTACGTCAACATCGCTCGATCACATTTATACAAATTGTACACTGGGTACGGTGAGCGCCTCACCAGTTACCACAAATCTTAGTGACCATATAGCGGTTCATGCTGAGATTTATTGTCAAATACAGGTCGAGAACAAGAGCCTCATGCACATGTCGCGGCCTTTTTCAGAATCCAACCGTACACACTTTTTGAATGCAATAATTAGCGTGGACTGGGAAAAAGTAACTAATCCTAATCAATCATTAGAAGTACTCATAAAATCACTGATTAACATAATGAATAGCAAATATGAATTGTGCTTTCCACTTAAAAACACTAGTAGTAGATTAAAATCGTGGGTTAACCAAGAAACTAAGGACGCAAAGTCGACTCTTTTTTATTTAATCGAAGTAGGTAATCAATTTCCTGATCACCAAGATCTACATGTGATTATAGATAAATGGAAAAATCATTACATTCAGTTTGCCAACAGACAAAGGGCAAATTTTTACACTTCTATGATCAAGACAGGGGTCAACAAGAGCAAAGCTATGTGGAAAGTTGTGAACGACGAGCGAGGAAAGGGCCCCCAAAAGAACGTAGACTTTACTGACATAGTCAGGAACGCAGACGGTGTGGTGTACGACACCCAACTGGAAGCGGCTAATGCAATGAGTACACGCCTTGCCGGTGCTGCTGCGGTATGCGGAGCACGCCGCGCTGACATAACGCTCGCCGCGGCTGCTCTGCGTGCTGTATCCCGCTCCGCAGACCGTTCGTTCCGACTGTGCCCTTTCACTCCCGCGGAAGTCCATACCATTATAACTAAGAGACTTAAAATTAAACACACAAAAGATATATATAATCTGTCTGTAGCACTTCTTAACTGTGCCTCAGAACCTTTAGCGTATGTCCTGTCTCATATTTTTAATCGCTGCATTCACGAAGGTAGATTCCCAGAACCTCTAAAAATAAGTAAAATCACTCCAATCTATAAAGGAAAGGGAAGAAAAGATGATCTTGACTGCTACAGGCCCGTCTCTATTATCCCCGTCCTGGGAAAGGTATTGGAAAGTGGTCTCTGCCATCGGCTTTCGAGCTACCTTAACTCGATTCAGGCCCTATCGGACAGACAATACGCGTACCGCGAAGGGAGATCGACTGTTGCACTAGCGAGGGAGGTGGTGCGGCGGATTATAGGTGCAAGAGAAGCAAATAGACAAGTTGCAGTCTTATACTGCGACTTATCAAAGGCCTTTGACGTTGCAGACCACAGTGTTCTGTCAATGAAACTAGATCATTACGGAATCCGGGGCCCTCCACATGCCCTACTGGTAGACATACTACACAACAGGTCGCAAATAGTTATAGGCGGGAACGGAACGGTTAGATCTAACGAGGAACGAACTTCGATGGGCGTTCCGCAGGGTTCCTCAGTCTCGAATATACTGTTCTCACTCCTACTTAATGACCTGCCAGAATGCATTACCACTGGAGACGTGTTTATGTTTGCCGACGATGTGGCAGCCGTAGTCAGTGCGAGTAGTGTGATAGAACTGGAGGAGCGCCTAAATGATACCGCGTCTCAATTAGCGAACTGGTTCATACAAAATGGTCTTGCCTTGAACCAGAAAAAGACAAATTTCATACATTTTAACCTGGCTGGACGCCGTACGGATTCGCTAACGGTTCGTGTGAACGGTTCAAAGTTGGAACAAGTAAATACTTGCACGTTCCTTGGATTTCAAATAGACAGAAGTCTTACTTGGGAAAAACACATTGACGGAACATGCGCTAGATTGGGAAGCGCATGTTTCGCTCTGTGGCGGCTGTCACGTGTGGTCCCTGAGGAAATGGTCAGGGAGTGCTACTATGCAACCGTTCACTCGATTCTACAATATGGCGCCGAGCTATGGGGGCGCGCTGCCGACTGGGAGCGCGCCTTTAGGATGCAAAAACGGGCCATACGGGCGATAGTGCGAGTGTCACAGACAGTGTCAGCAAGACCATACTTTCAGTCACTGAGAATACTCACTCTACCATCAGTAGTAATCCTCCAGGTTGCACTCTACGTACGCACAAACTTAGATATATATCCCCAGTATAAAGACATACACAATTTTAGGACTCGCAGCGCTGTTACTGGCAAGCTCATGCCCGTGCCGCACAAACTGGCTAAGTCAGAGAAACTAACTCATGTGATGGGGCCATTAGTATACAATCGCCTGCCTGACGATGTTCTTACCGCGAAGAGCATAGGGTCCTTTAAATACCGTCTAAAGAACTGGTTGATCGACAGGGCATTCTATGATGTGAGAGAAATATTTAGCAATCAAAACGATACCTGTTAAAATATTGTAACTGGCTGATTAATTAATTTTGGTTTGGTTTATAATTAAATGAAAAATTTAAGTAAATAGAATATTCTATTTTCAGATTATTCGATTTGTAGGATTATACATATTGTATATTATCTATCTACGTATATTATGTAATGTGATTATTATTATGATTACTATGTGTTTATGTATAACGAATGCAATTTTTTATCGTTTATTTTGACATGTAATGACAATTATGAAATAAATGAGTATGAGTATGAGTAGTAACTAAAAGCAAAAAATCGGTCATTATAGGCGGCGATTATAATGTAGATTTATTAGAAAAGAAGTCCCTAACGACAAGAACTATTTGTCTTTTCAAGTCGTTTGATTTAGATTACTTATTTTTAGAACCAACTAGGAAAACAGAGACTTCTGCCACTTGCATCGATAACATTTTTTGTAACTGTAGCCATGTAGAAAAAAAAGTAATCAACTGCCTAAGGTCTGATCATAGCGGACTAATGGCTAGCTTTCCTTTCTGGTCCGATATAAAACAAGTTAAAATACAATCGCGGCCTGTCACTGGTAAAAGAATAGAAAAGTATAAAAAAGCGTTAAATGACAAGCTGCCCATACCAAACTTTGATAATGAAGCAGAAGCCAATAGTATTTACAATGATTTGTTTATAGTTATAGAGCGAGAATTTCAGAACATATTTAAAACTATGTCTATAAATATTAATAATAAATTTAAATTTTGTGAATGGGCTACAGCAGGAATTTATAAAAGCCGTCAAACCTTGTTTGAGCTTTATGAGAAAAAAACTTATATATTTGATGAAAATTTCAAAAATTATGTGAAACGTTATTCAAAAATTTTCAGAAAGGTATGCTGCGCAGCCAAATCTAATTACTTAGCCAGAAAGATCAAACTATCTGATAATAAAATTAAGACGGTTTGGAATATAATAAATAAAGAAACCGGTAAAGTCAAGAAACACGATAAAGATTTTGTTTTACAAACAGATAAAGGCAAAATAACATCTAACGCAGAAATAGCTACGGAATTCGAAACGTTTTTCACCAACATTCCACTTAAGATAACTGAGGCCCTGGACTCATCACCCTCATATGCTAAAAAAATATAAGAAGAAAATGTCATTCCTTGTGATGAAATATTCTATTTCAGTGAAATTGGACCTGAAACTATTGTTAAAACTTTTAAATCGCTTAAATTGAAACAAACTGAAGACCTGTGGGGTATATCAGTTAATTTAATTAGTAATGTAATTGACGAGTTAGCGCCACATTTAGCATACCTTTTTAATATAAGTATTGAAAGTGGCGTCTTTCCAGATCTCATGAAGTGTAGTAAAATTATACCTCTTTATAAATCAGGTTCTAAAACTGAAGCGGGAAATTACAGACCAGTCTCTGTATTACCCGTTCTTAGTAAAGTCTTTGAAAAAATTATGCTAAACCAAATGTTACAACACTTTAATTTAAACAAACTTCTGCATAGCCAACAATTTGGCTTCACAAAAGGTCGATCAACTACCGATGCAGGAGTGTAGCTACTTTACTGAATGGCATAATAAAAATGAGGAAAATTACTTCTTATTTTTTTTTAAAATCTGACCTTAGCCTCTAGCTCCTAGACTATAAGGTTGCGCAGTTATTCGAAACATCTATGATGCTTTTGAGGAATCACAAGATGCAGTAGGAGTATTTTGTGATTTATCTAAAGCATTTGATTGTGTTGATCATCAAACTTTGCTTCTCAAACTAAAACATTACGGTGTAGAGGATAGGGCCCTCAGTCTTCTTAATTCTTACCTAAACAATAGATTACAGACAGTCCAAGTAACGCGCACCGGAAGGCGCAGTGTGGGCAGGCCCCCGACTCGGTGGACCGACGACCTGGTAAAGGTTGCAGGAAGCCGCTGGATGCGAGCCGCACAGGACCGGTCGGTGTGGAAATCCTTGGGGGAGGCCTTTGTCCAGCAGTGGACGTCTTTCGGCTGATAGATAGATAGATAGTCCAAGTAAATGGCACAAACTCTCTCGGCTCTACAGTAAAAATAGGTGTTCCCCAGGGATCTATATTAGGACCCTTTCTCTTCCTTGTTTATATTAATGACTTACCATTTATGGTGCAACATCGCTCAAATGTTGTGTTGTTTGCAGATGACACATCTCTTATTTTTAAGGTAGACAGGAAATACAGCAAAATTGACGAAGTAAACAACACACTTTCAGAGATACATAAATGGTTTACTGTTAACAACTTGCTATTAAATGCTACAAAAACGAAAGTTGTAAAATTCAGATTACCAAATGTCAAACAAACTCTCGATAGTGTAATATTAGATAGTAATGTTTTAGAATTCCTAAATAGTACTGTTTTTCTTGGTATTACTTTAGATGCTTCCTTACAATGGGGACCACATATAGAAACCCTAGCAGGAAAGCTTAGTTCAGCTGCCTACGCCGTGAAGAAAATAAGGCAACTAACAAATGTAGAAACTGCTAGACTAGTCTATTTTAGCTATTTTCATAGTATAATGTCTTACGGCATCTTAATTTGGGGACATGCGGCTGACATAGAAACTATTTTTATACTGCAAAAAAGAGCCATTCGCGCTATCTATCAGTTGCGATCTCGAGAGTCCTTGAGGAACAAGTTTAAAGAAATAAATATCTTAACTGTTGCCAGTCAGTTCATATACGAAAACATCATGTATGTTCGTAAGAATTTAGAGTTTTTTCCAAAAAACAGTGACAGGCATAATTTTAACCTTAGAAATAGAAATAATATTGAAGTTGCTTATTCGAGACTGAGTAAGGTAAATAAGTCTTTCATGGGGCAGTGTATAAAATTTTACAATAAAATACCTGAAAATGTTACAAGTTTATCCGAAAATAAGTTTAAAACTTATGTAAAGAAATGCCTGTGTTCAAGAGGATATTATAAAACCATAGATTATGTAAATGACAAAGATGTGTGGACATGTATAGATCCTCCAGCTCATAGCTTTAGTAATAACATCAATTGTAATAGCTATTAAGTTTTTATTTCAAAAAATGTGTTGGGGCGAGTTTCTTTGGGGCTCGACGTTTCTTCTCGCTCCGCTAACACTTCCCGAAACGTTGAGTGTACAAGTTCCGAGTGGTAGGAACTTTGTACTACGTAGAATAATATGACGATTTAAAAGTATGTGTAAAGCATCTACTTAAATAAAAAAGATTTTTGAATTTGATTTTGAAACAACGCACCCAGGTTATCCATACTTGACCAAGTTGGAAATTTATAGTTTCTGTTAATTTTATTAATAAGAATCTATGTTCAGGTGGCTTTATATATGTTTTTAAAAATACTAAATCTATTTTGCTACCGTAAATTCTACGCTGTTTTTAAAAATACATTGCCAAAGTTTAGAAACGCCATCTATTGAGACACTTATGAACGGTGTGACATACGTCATCTGAAAACTCCCTATTAGTGTATCTCAACATACACTTATTGCGCGTCACACGGCCGAATTGGTGTTTTCCGGATTTTTTTAGGTTTATGATATTAATGACTTCTTCCGGTTTTAGATCAAACCCCTGATTTTATCAAAAACCTACGACATATATACGTATTTAGTCCTAAATACAATTATGAACTTTTCAATTATGACAGTAACTGTTTAGGTCATTTATTATTTACTCACTAGTATATTTATGCAGTTTTCAGTTAAGACAATTATTGTTTAGTCATTCCTTTTTTAAGACATTATTGTTTATTTATTACTTTCAAAGTTTAGGGGGAATAATAATTATGCAGAATTATGATTAGGAAGATTAATATTTCTGCGCAAGGTTTTTATGCCTAACTTGTTATGCCATAGGCACTTATGACATAAAATTTTATGCGATACAAAGGGCACCCAAAAAATATGTCTAGCGGCCCCCTCGAAAAAGACTTGAAAGTTTGATGCTAAACGCTTGCACTACAAGTTTATTCTTTTTGACTTGACATCCGATCGCTCAGGTATCGATGAGGTCCAAAACAACAAATTTTGTTTCGGCAATCTTCAAATAACGGCCCATTTTACGAAGTTATTTCTAAATCAAGAAATTTAATTAAATTAATGGAAGGTTATGGGTCGCCCTACCCCTAGACCAGTTAGAACGCATTCCTGCGACGCTGGTGTGTCGCCACGTGTATGGCGTGGTATGGCGTGGTACGGCGTAGTACGGCGAGTGTAGCGCGGCGTGTGGGCAGGGTGGCGCTGGCGGCGGCGGCGGCGCTGCTGGGCGTGCTGCTGTACTACCGGCCGGAGCTGCTGCCCAGCTAGCGCCACGCCTATCGGTTCGTCGTGTTCAGCCTGTAGCCCGCCACCGACGCTGCTGCGCCGCGCTCCGGCGGACGAGTGCGTGCCTGCATCGCTCGCATCTCCAGCGCGTGTGAATGTGAGCGCGTAGCTGAACGACAAATCGATATAAAAACCATACGAAAAATACTAAAGCTTTAGGTATTATTTTCAAAATTAGTTTTAAGATTGTTGTGTTGAATTTTATGTTTCGTTATTTATGTATGTGATACTCACTCGGTAGTAACGCTAAGCTTCTGTAATGTTACTGTAGTATCGTTTCATTCCTCACGCAGAGGCCCGCGGCGGCTCCCCGTAAAGTTATTGAGACGCATAAGCATTTATTAATGTTAAATTATAAGGTGTTTGGTATAATTAATTCAGAATAGTATTCGGCTGATACCAATTGTGTTTGTATGTTTGTGTGTGTCTGTGTGTGTGTAAGTGTATGTATATCTATTTATGTGATGTATTTAATGCACTTTAAAATTACTGGAAATAACTACATCAAAAATTAGCAAGGCACAAAAATAAAGTGTACCTAAAAGATAATTTTCCCATTTTAACATTCTTACTTACAAAATCACATTACTGTCCACATCATAAAAAAGTTCACACTATAATCAATAAGGAAGTATATATCGATAACAAAGGAACAGTCAACGGAGCCCCGAAGGTCGTGGTGCTTATCAACCCAACGAAGACCATGATTCAGGCTCGCCTCCTCATCACAGCCTTCTGAACCTGAATGAAGAATACCACCAATTTTTGTTTTTTATCTTAAAATATACTCTATTAAAAATAAAAAAATATGGTGAAAAAATTTTTTTGATACGTTTGATAGTTTCCGAGATACTGAATTATTTAGGTAGGCAAGTGACGCGGGGTCGCCGCACGCTGCTGTGACGTCACTCTGCAACGGTCGCTCAGTGCGCGCACCGCTCCCTACCTCTATGTATGAAGTTTGCGTTGAAAATTTTAAAAATGACGAATCCAAAAACTAGAAAATCGTGCTCGTGTCAAAGTGCTTAAATACAACTACCAATATACCCGAAAAGTTATTTTTTACTGTTATATTTTTGAACCTTAAAGTCAAAAGAAATACATGAAAAGTATGATCCACCCAGACCCAAAGCCAAAAGTTGTGTCTATCACCTTCTCCTTATCTGATAACTTTTGCATAAACAGTAACGTCGTCGCCGTAGCTATTTCTAGCCAATCTAAAATAAAATAAATATGAGTTAACCGATACGAGTACACATAAAAAATAAAAACCGGACAAGTGCGAGTCTGACTCTCGCGCAGAGGGCTTTGTCCACACCTACAAACAAACAATATTTTAAATTTTATCAACTTATTTTAAGATTTATAGATAACTTCTTAGAGATTTTCAAGTAATTTATAAGCGAAGATCTATTTTCTGTATATATATTTGTTTAACCTTTATGCCCAGTTTTCGGAAATAAGGAGTGAGGAGCATGGTAAAGGTGATGGTGTCAAAATCACTTATGTCATCAACTGTAATATAATGACACAATAACGGCATTTAAGCGGTCATGGCACAGCGCTGCTTATGTGGTCGCATCGATCACGCAAGTTAACGGACTACAGACACGGTCACAACTTGGATGGGCTTAAATATCAGTAACAGTCGCCAAGCTATGTCGGAGGCGTTATAGGCAGCTTGGATGGACTGCTAGTCAAGTCCATCCAAGCTGTGACCGTGTTTGTAGTCAGTTAACCTGCGTGATCGACGCGACCACGTAAGCAGCGCTGAGCCATGACCGCTTCAGTGTCGTTATTGTGTCATTATATTACAGTTGATGACATAAGTGATTTTGACACCATCACTTTTACCTTGCCCCTCACTCCTTATTTCCGAAATATCAAGTTCATAAATATCATTATTACCTAAATTTTTCAATACTAGCAATGAAAAATAGGTATGTAGGTATATATGTATAGGTATCTTATAAGGATCAACAGATTTGTGATAAGAAAGAAAAAAAAAAAGTTGTAAGTACTTTTGCATTTTTAATCATTGTCTCGGCGGCCGCGGTAAAGAAATAGTTAGTTGAGAAATAGTAGCTTAACTCGTCTATTTAAGGAATCATTCGATTTTTCAATCAATTTTTAAAACTGTCATCGATTATACTTGTAACACTACTGTAACACCGATTCACATTAAAAAAAAAACTACAGTTAGAAATGTTATTGTGGGCGAACGTAGGGACCATCCGATAGCAATGTATGAAGAACACAGTACGGTGAGAGCGGCGAGTTGCGGTATGACGTCACGCTCGCTTGGCGCGCCCGAGCGAAGTATTTGAAAAAGGCGGAAACTAAAATTATCGTAACTTCAAAACTACTCGCTTGATTTAAATGAAACAAAAACAAGTGTATTTCTAGACATTTAGGCTACAAGGTCATAAAGTTTCAAGTGATTTAACGGACCCATTAACATTCTTCATTATCCTTGTCGTGTCGGGGCGCTTTGAAATTAACTATAGATCGGAGGGCATAAATCTATTTCCTTTCATGCGATACGTGAAACAGAAATAACGAAAAGTTATGCGTAATTCGTTAAGTAACGCGATTACACGACCTGACCTAACGGGGCAGATACATGAAATGAGTGTGAGTCATATCATACCTAAATGGCATAAAATTTCAATAACAAACATGGGATACAGGTCTGTATCCCAGTGTTTTTCAACCTTTTTTAATACCCGACTCCTGTATAAGTTAAAACATTCTTGCGACCCCCCTAGAGCCATAAACATGCAAAATTTTAGTGATTTGAAAGACTAAGTTTATAGTGGCGCATAATTTTCGTCAATTAGAAAATGATTTAGTTATTATATTAATGTCCCCGGGGGGTCGCGACCCCCAGGTTGAAAAACACTGCTGTATCCTATCGATGTGGAATGATCAATTGTATGAAGATCTACAGTGGCCTGTTGAGATACGTATTAGTGACGGGCCCACTAATGATTCTGCAGACGGTTCGCCAGTGCCGACCGTGAGTTTTCATATATTGCTCAGTTCACCGTCGTAAACAAAGTTTACATTATATAGGGTGACTTTAAATTAGTTCTTGATACCAAAGGATATGCATGTGCTCATGATAACAAACAACTTTCCCTAAGGAACCTATAGTCAAATCACAAAAAAAAATTGGACTCTTCATACTAATTTGGCCGGTCCGTTGACTGATTTGTATGGAGGGTCCAAAACTTTTTTTGCGATTTGACTATGGGTTCCTTAGGGAAAGTTGTTTGTTATCACGAGCACATGCATAGCCTTTCGTATCAAGAACTAATTTAAAGTCACCCTATATATGGTATTTGCTTTAAACCGGGATTGTTATAATATTATAATATTCATTATTATGTTAAACCTTAATAATCTGAATGTAATAGCTCTAGTCTAAAAAACGTGGTACAGGATTGTTTACATAGACTAACGTAAAGATCATTGGCCGTGACAGTGACATAAAGTACATAATTGTATTTCATTTTTGAACAAATACTCTATTCTTAATCAGAATCAGTTTGGCTTTCAGAAAAATAAAAATACTACTCTGGCTATTTTTAAGGTTTTGACTCAAATCTGGGCCGAAGTAGAAAATAAAAATACCTGTGCTGGTCTTTTTATGGATCTATCAAAAGCTTTTGACTGCGTTGTTCACGAAATCTTAATCAAGCAACTAGAACATATTGGGATACGCGGAAACGCTTTAAAATTAATGGAATCATACCTTTCGAACAGAGTACAAGCAACAGTTGTTGAAAAATTTAATGTGCATACAAAGACAATAGAGCATATCGAATCTGACTTTAATAAAACTGTAATAGGAGTTCCGCAGGGAAGTGTATTAGGACCACTACTGTTCCTTATCTACGTAAATGAGCTACCTTTAGTTATCAAACATCTCTGCGTTATGTTCGCTGATGATGCTACTATTTTTATACCCAAGGGCAAATTGAATAATCAAGAATACATAAATGAAATATATAATACTATTGACATTGCTACAAAATGGTTGACATCTATTAATTTAAGATTAAATCTAGACAAGACCAAAATCATAGAATTCAGAAATTACAAAAAGACACCAGAGAATTTAAAAATAATTATATGTAATAAAGAAGTAGAATTAGTTAATGACATAAAATTTTTAGGAATAATTGTTGACACTCACTTGAATTGGAAATCACATATTGATACAGTAAACAAAAAGATATCAAGTAAATGCTATGCTTTGTCAATTCTGAGCAATGTCACTTCAACAGAAATTTGTCGAAATGCATATTATGGTTATGTGTATCCACTCTTAACATATGGCATTATATATTGGGGTAACTCAGTCAATGTAAAGTCTACATTTATATTACAAAAACGATGTTTAAGGATCATTTATAAAATGCTTAGTACTGAAACTCTAAGGCCTGTATTTAAAGATAAAAAATATTTAACACTGACCTGCATTTATATATTGGAAATATGTGTCTTTGTAAAAAATAACAGTGATTCATTTATTAAAAAAAATGAACATTTTCGCAGATATGAACTACGAAATAAATATAAAAACGATGTATGTCCTGTGCTTGCAAAAAGTTATATGTATAGTAAAAGCTCTGTAGTTGCTGGTGCAAAAATTTTTAATCACTTGCCTGAATACATCAAACTACTAGATGGTGCCAAATTTAAAATGACATTAAAGGAGTGGCTAATTGAGAAAGTATTTTATACCATGGATGAATACTTTTCAAATAATCAATTATCAATTTAATCAATTATCTATAAATGACTAAATGATGTTATACTATTAATGTGGAAAACTTGACTATTGTATGCCCGAAAAGGGTAAACTGATGACACTAAACAAATGTAACAACTATTTTACTCAGTTTTGACAATAAATATTATCTTATCTTATCTTATCTAATCCCTTACTTAATTTAAATCAGTTGGATCGTTATTATATAACTATAGCCATTTGAGAACATTTAATTTTTTTGTCCCCATTTTTATGTGTGTATTTTGTAGAAAATTCGTAAATAAAAAACACATTTTGGGTTACATATTTCTCGACATAATTACTTATCCCATTAGTGTTTTTAAGACTGTTTATGGGATGGCATGAAACCTTTTTATCAAGCCGAGAGCTAAAAGCATAGGAAGCTTTATAAACATTATCTCGAGAAATATACACATAAAAATTTGTGGTAAAATATTGAAAGGTTGCCAATTTACCCTTGTTTGATGTTTTTAAAAAAGGCAATGCCGAATATTTTGCCGATTTACCTTTTAGTCGTCAACCACAATAAAAAATTGCCGACTAGTCGGTAAATCTCTAATATAATTTTCAATGAGGACGCCTTGCATCAGGCCGGGGTCTCCTTATTCCCGACACAAAGTGCGCATATGGAACACGGTCCGAAAACTGACGTTTTCAGTTTTGAATTTCAAAATATTACTTTTAGCTCGTATACCCCTTAGTTAGTAGGAGACGTTCAGCGTCATAGTGGAAGCCTGACTCCAGGTCCGAGCCCATTTGTACACTACTAGGCTATGAATATTCTCAAAATGTAAATAACATGTTTAACTTAGTATGGGGATTGTTTGTATATACTTGTATTATTGATAAGTTAGAACCTAATTAGTTGGCTGATGGCGAGTTCAGTCGCAAGTCATGCAATACGAGTGCGCAGCGGCGCGGCGAGTCGGCGGCGGGCGCGCCGCGCCGTGCTGGCTGCTGCCTGGTGCACGAGGCGACACCTCTGCTTACCCTGTGTCGACACAACACGGCACATGGGTCCTGTACTGTACATCATAACTACGTTGACGATAATCAGAATTCTGATCCCTGTTGTCAATTGTCAGTTCGTTAAACTTACCAAAGCTTCGATAGAAAGGCGGACGTGTCGCCTTGTGTGCATTGGTATTGCAGACACTGGTCGAGGTTTCTACTTTGTTACCAAAACATAAATTACATACATGAATAAATCAATGCTGTTATAATACAAAAATATTTTATTTCACTATCCTTACAATTTAAGATAAATTCTTAAAAGAGAGACTCGATCACAGCCCAAAATAAGTAAAACTTAACACTTAATAGCTATATATATATACTCGGACCTACAATCACGGGAGGACAAACACTGGTTCGCCGGTACAGCGGCCCCGACTACGCTTCGCTCACTGAATTCATTTGCACTTTTTCACCCTCAGATCTGCGCATACAGATCACCGTTTCGTTAACTCACCGCGAACTAACCGCATCGGAGCGAATCAATGGACGCGATCGGTAATTTTATAAAATCGAGTACGAGAGATAAACGGTAAGATCGATAGCGCATAATAATCGCCCGCGAGTGGTGCCGGCGGCGTGGCGTGGAGTGGCGTGGAGTGGCGTGGCGTGGCGTGGCGGCTACAGGTCGCCGCGCAGCACCGTGGTGATGTAGGACACGGCGCGCGCGTCGTGCAGCACGCGCAGGTGCTCGGCGCCGCGCAGCGGGAGCAGCTTGACGCGCGCGCCCCCCCGCCCCCCCGCCGGCCCCCCCGCGCGGCCCCCGCCCCGCCGCCACGCGCCGCACGCCGCCAGCGAGCGCAGGTTGACGGTGCCGTCGCCGTCGCCGCCCGCCAGCGCCGGCGCGCCGTCCAGCCACGCGCCCGCCGCGTACACCAGCCTGCGCACACGACGACAGCGCTCAGACCGCGTGCGCACTCCCCCCTCACTCCCCCTCACCCGCAGCCCGCGCCCGGGACTCACCTCTCGACGGTGGAGACGTTGTAGCCGTAGATGCAGTGCACGTCGACGCCGGGCGCGCTGAAGTCGCCCGAGTACGCCTCCGTGTCCTTGCGCATCTCCCACGCCGTCGGCAGCTCCATGTCGCTGCGGACACCCTCAACGTTCAGTGCGGCCGTCGAGCTTCACCGAATTCACAAAACGTAACGAACGGTAAAAGCGCTCACGTGAAAAGCTTTTGCAAGTCGTCGATGGTGTAGTTGTACTTGTCGGTCTGCACGAGCACCTCGGCGGGCTTCCAGAGCGCGCGCGCCGGCAGCAGCCACGCCAGCGAGGGGCACGTCACCTGCTGCGCCCGCATCACGCTCTGCCGCAGCACCAGCGAGCCCAGGTCGTCGCCTGCGCACGCAAAGTTGAAAGTCATCTTCTTCAAGTTCGAGTGTAATGAAAAAAAATGTTTTGTGCATAAGAACAGGTAGCTTTTTTTACCTCGTCAAACAGGTCAGGAGGAAAGAAGACGACCCTTAGTTAGAAGTCTCAAGATGCTACTGAGTCTCGGCAATCAAACAGTCTGATCTGCAAGTCCTTGATTGGCGACTTACGCAGATTTAATACCAATCGTAGAAGCGCTTAAACGTTATAATGGCTCAACAGTACGAGATTCGAATGTCTCTCAAACAGCTTAAGAACAACGAGGCACCGTGTGATAATGGAATTATGGCTGAGCTTCTGAAAGCAGGCGGAAAACCTTATTTCTTCTTCAAGAAGCTTCTAGAAATTTTTTAATTTTGTTATACTCAAAAAACTAACGCCTACGGTATAGCAAAGAAGATTTTTCTTCAAAAATAATAATGCTGAAGACTTATCACTTCTGAAACATATCTAAAAGTTGTTTTCGAGTCATTACGAATCGTCTTGCACACAGATTTGACGATTTCCAGCCATTAGGCTAGGCTTAGGTTTATTCATGTGTAAACCACATGCAAACGGTGTTTGAGTGCACAGAAGTTATTGAGTTAGTTAAAAGATGGACACGCGTGTTGTTTATTAGGAGTTTTATTGTACACTACTTAAGTTACAAATTATGCGCGGCGGCGGCGACACACGCCGACAGTAGGTCGCTGAGTAGGCAACATAAAATAATGTACGTTCCGTACATGCTGGGAGAGCAAACAAAGTAAAGAGATAAAAGTAAAAATTAAAGTTAAAATAGCATACATAAAATAGCTAGTTAAGTAGTTAACATATAAAAGTTACAAAATTACATATTAAAACTAAATCTACGGTCAGTTTTGCGTTGTGGGCACACGTCGCAGCTTCCGGTTCGTCGTTGCATCTCGAAGCTTTCCTGAGGTTGTTGGTCGGCGCTCTCCGAGGGACTACGGTCTTGATAGTTCTGTTGTGCCGTTGTGTTTCTTTCTGGACGCATTCTTTTACAGCGCCTCGCTATCAAGTATACGGCAGCTATCACAAGTCCTCCCAGGACCAAATACAAGACAATGTACTGGTGTAGGTCGTGTGTTGTTATGTGGTTAGGTAGTTGTTCGTTTTCTTTCAGCAATTTCAATCTTGTGTCCAGATTTTTGTGACTTTCTTCTCTATCAGGTAGTTGTGATAGCTGGATGCCGCTTATGTTAAATGGCGAAAGTTTATTGTACTGCATATTGTAGTCGGTTATCTCTGGGATATCAGGTTTCAAGTTTAGTTTACTTCCAAAATGGTTATAAGCATAAATCATCTTCTGCAGTACACATCCTTCATTCAGGTCTAGAACTCCTACTTTAGTTAGTTTTGTTGTAAATATCCCGTTTTCACAGATAATTCGAGCTTGGCACGAATTGCAGCATATTTGGAGCCATCTGTTGGGCTTGTTAAGTTTGATCCATCTTTCAACACATGATTGTGATAATGTGTTACAGTTTATGCTGGTCTGTTGAGTGAATATCTGTGCTTCACACGGAGCGTGTGTGCTTCGCAAGTTAGTAACAGGGTAGTTTCTATTGCATACATATCTGCCTTCGTTAATCTGTACACAGTGCTCCAGGTCTTTCTCTTCTAAAGTGAAGTATGCATTGTTCTTCAGATAAACTGCAAAGTACGGCGAGCTTAGTGCCACTGCTGTGTATCGCTGGTTAGTCGCGTTCATTGGAAGAGCAATGGGGTGGTAGATCATGTACTCGTCGTCGCTAGTTAACGGTATGTGTACTTCTAGCAGGAGATACGTAGGTGTTATTCGAGCTCTGACATACAAAAGTTTGTAGATATCTTTTATGTTATCTTCGATGTTGTTATCTTTAATCGGCAGCGACAAGCCCTTTGACACTTTCGCAGCGATGATATGTAGTTGATAGACCAACTGTTTTGGTGTAAAAAGATGTACATTTAAGTGCCCGTTGGTAAAGGTTGGTCAAAGTTTGAAGTAGCATGTCTTGAGTTCGTTTCAGGTTGGTAAGTATCATTGAAACAGTGAGCGCTGCTGCATTGAAGTCGTTCATAGTGGCCATAACATCAACTTTGTAAACAATTTTTGACATGGTGTCATTAGTTGGTGGTATACTTTGTATACCTATGATATATGCTGAGTCGGTGCCAATTTAACAGACAATGATGTTTTATGTATTAGTATTACTTACTTATAAGAAATATGTTAACTTGTTTATGTTTGTTTTGTGTTTATTTTCTAACTGTGCTTGTTTCTCTTTTTTCCTTGTTGTAATTTGTTTTGTGTTGTTTACTGTCTGTTAAATAAATATATCTCTATCTATCTATCTATCTATCTAGTTCTTGTAAAAAAATCATGAATAGTTTCAATTTGCTGTTTTATAAAGTTTTCGTTGTTTTTCACAATTTCGTTCTCAGCTTCCACAATACTAGTTTGATTTTTGATTAATTCTAACAGGTAGTTCTCGTTAGTTTGTATCTTATTGATATCTTGATGGTACTTTTTGGCGAATTCTTCATCTAAAACGCCAAAAAGTGTTCGGGCTATACTCCCGATGCCATTTATGTACCCTCTCTTCTTCCGGCTCAAGTGGGGAGATAAAAGAAGAGCATTGTAGTCATTCAGTTGCTGCAGTTCATGTTGAAGTTGGGCGATGACTGGTATACACGGCTGTAGTTCCATTCGTTTACAAAGATGGTCCAGTTTGGTAACATATTTTGTAATTTGTGCCATTCCTTGCCAGTAAGTGGTTATGTTGTAATACACTAACAATGTCCATTCGTCGTGTCGTGTATCATCTGCATTGCACCAAGTTCATCGAAATAGACGGGATTGTTGCCCTCTATCGGCGTAAGCTTGTAGCTTGTAGTAATTGGCTGCCCACTTGATGTTGATATTAATGTAAACAATGCTAGTAACAATACGGTAAAGTAGTTACCTACTTTACCACGTACTCGCGGTGGCGCCGGCGGCGGCGGCGGCGGCGATCGGGTGACCGGCGACATGTTTGGTGACGCATCGTTTTTGGCGCCTTGTTTGAGTGGATGTTCGTAATACTCATTTTTAGGCAGAGGAGATATTTTTGTCACAGGCCGTTTTAGGATGTTTCCTTGAGTTTTCAGTGTGACTACTCGAACGAACTCATCTTTTCCGGGATGCAAGTCCAAGATGCGACCCATGGCCCACTTTCCAGGGGGGATGTTATCCTCTTTGATGAGCACCAAGTCTCCCTTTTCCAAGTTCGGTTTTGGTTTAAGCCATTTGCTTTTGGTTTGAAGTTGATGCAGGTACTCTTTAGACCAGCGGTTCCAGACATGTTGGTGCATTAGCTCTATGATTTTCCATCTGTTTCTCAAATCAAGAGAGCTTTCAGTTTGGTCTTCCTGAGGCAGTGACATCATTGGGCTTCCAGTTAGGAAGTGACCTGGAGTTAGATAATGTTGATCTTCAGGATCTTCAGTCAGCGGGCAAAGTGGGCGGCTGTTAATGCAAGCCTCTATTTGAGCTAGCAAAGTTGTTAGTTGTTCAAAGTCTAGTTTCTTTTCGCCCATAACTCGTACAAGGTGGTGTTTCATAGACTTAACGGCGGCTTCCCAGAGTCCGCCAGCCGAAGGCCATCGCGGAGCAATGAAATGCCACTCGATGCGTAGTTCGTTGATATTGTTGAAGAATTCAGATGACGTCATAGTTTTATAGTTTATGAATTCTTGTTGTAGAATTTTCGCGGCTCCTTTAAAGTTAGTGCCGTTGTCCGCATAGATATGTTTAGGGGTGCCTCTTCTGGCACACAAGCGCTTCAGGGCGGCTATGAATGCTTGTGAACTGAGATCGGACACAAGTTCAATGTGAACAGCTTTAGTTGTCATGCATATGAAGATGGCGATGTACCCTTTGTTAATTTTCACTCCTCTTCCACGGTTCAACTTCACGTCCACGTGACCCGTATAGTCTACGCCAGTGTAAGTAAAAGGGCGCGAAGGTGTGACTCGTACGACAGGTAAGTTACCCATGATCTGTTCGCTTGTAGTTGATTTAAAGCGGTGACATCTAATACAGGACCGGACAATAGCTTTCACGGCTCTATTTCCGCCGATGATCCAGTATTGCTGTCTCGTTTGCGCTAGTGTAATCCGAGCGCCACCGTGTAGAGATTGTTTATGTGCATGTTCGATCACAAGTTTCGTTAAACGTCCGTCGCGGGGAAGAATAGCCGGATGTTTCGCGTTTTCTGGTAGAGAAGACAGTTGTAAGCGTCCTCCGACCCTCAAGATCCCCTGATTGTCTATGAAGGGAGATAAGTTCAAAATTTTGCTCTTCGATGTTACGGTTCCAGTCTTTCTAATACTTTCCAAGTCCTCGTGAAAGTATTCCTGTTGTATAGACTTGATAAGGAGCGTGGTTGCGTCATCCAATTCATTCAACGCTAAGTTAGTTTCAGCTGATCGTTTCTTGTGACGTAGTATTGTTTTGAAACGTAATACCCAGGCGAGACATCGTGTAATGCGCGTAAAGCTGCTGCAGCGCTCAATCAGCCGCTTTATTATTTCTGTACAGCGCATTTGTTTTTGTACAGCGCAAGTTTGTAACAGTTTATCCTTTTCAGTTGAGTAAGTTTTTGTGTTGTCTGTGTCTTCTTTCCAGGTTTTGAGCCATTGAGGACCAAAGGTTAAAGTTACGTAGTTGCGACGGTAGGAGGCCCCTAGTCGCGCAATCAGCTGAGTATTCCTTACTGCTTACGTGGCGCCACTTGTTTGTAGGTATAATGTTATTTATCTGGGCGGTTCTATTAGTTATGTAAGCTTGCCATTTTGTGTTAGATCCTTGGAGCCAGGCTAATAGTACTTGCGAATCTGTCCAACAATTAATTTTCAAATTGAAGTTAGCGAGGGAAGTTTTCACTTTCTCTATTAGTTTAGCAAGAAGAAGCGCGCCGCAGAGTTCAAGCCGTGGCAAGGAAGTTTTCTTTTTCAATGGAGCCACTTTTGTTTTTGCAGTAAGTAGTGTGATGACGTCACGGCCCGCCTCGTCGATTGTTCGGCTGTACACGACGGCGGCGTATGCCTTTTCGCTGGCATCGCAAAATCCAAGCAGCTCGATAGTGTGTGACGTCACATTTATCCACCTTGGAATTTCTATGTTTAGTATGTTTGTTAGTTCATTGCGAATAGACACCCATTCTTTTGTTATCTCCTCTGAGACGAGTTCATCCCACTGGATATTGTTTTTCCAGACGTTTTGGAAAAGAAGTTTGGCTTTGACCGTTACAGGTGAAATCCAGCCGAGGGGGTCATATATCTTGCTTATTTCGGATAACAGTGTCCGTTTGGTATACTTCGTTTTATTTTGCGAAGGTAATGTCAAGTTGTAACATAAGACATCTTTTTTGTGTATTCCAACCAATACCTAAGGTTTTAGTTGGCTCGTCTTGTTTGAAATTAAATATGTGTTCTTGCGCTTTTTCTTTATCGGTTAGTTCATGCAGTATAGCGGGTTCGTTGCTAGCCCACTTGCGCAGTGTAAATCCGCCTCTCTGCAATAGGCAATAGAGTTGATTTTGCAGTGCCTTTGCGTCTTCAATAGTTTGGGTACCAGTTATGACGTCATCCATGTAGAATTGGTTTTTAGTGCATTTTCAGCCAGCGGAAAATTATGTCCTTCATCTATGGCAAGTTGTTGTAGGGTGCGCATAGCTAGGAAGGGTGCCGCTTTCGTCCCATAGGTAACGGTGCACAGTTGCCATTCCCGTAGTGGTTCGTTAGGTGTAAATCTCCAAATTATTTTTTGTAAAGTTTGTTGATCTTGATGTAGGAAAATGGCTCTGAACATTTTTTCAACATCGGCTGTCAGTGCGTACTTGTAGGTTCTCCATGTGAGTATCAGAGTTAAGATATCCTTTTGAAGATTAGGACCCTTTTCCATGAGGTCATTCAGGCTGTGTTTAGAACTGGTAGGCATTGATGCGTTGAAGACGACTCTGAGTTTGGTGGTAGTTGACCCTTCGCGTAGTACACCGTGGTGAGGTAAAAAAGCTTCAAGTTTAGTGTTAGATAATCGTTCAGCGGGTTTCATGTGACCCAGTTCCATATATTCTTTAATGAAATTTTTATAAAGTTGAGCGAAATGTTGTTGTCTTGCCATCTTTTTCTCAAGTTGGAGAAATTGGGAGATAGCCTGTGGTTTACTTTTTCCAAGTTTTTCTTCAATGTCGTTCTTGACTGGCATTTTGACGACGTATTGACCAGTGCTCATTCTCTCTGTTGTTTCAACGAAGTATGTTTCACAGAAGTTTTCTGTTGTAGTTAGTTGGTCCTGGGATGAGATTTCCTCGGTTTCCCAGAATTTAGTAAGGGAGTCTAGCTCGTTGAGTGTAACTAGACAGTTAAAAGTTTTGACGCTTCCGCTTAGTATCCACCCTAGTTTGGTGTGTTGTGCAACTGGGGAGGCGAGGTCGTGGCGCAGGACTCCATCATCAATGATTTTCGAGTAGATGTCTGCTCCAAGTAAGATGTCGATAGGGCCGGGTACGTTAAAATCTGGGTCGGCCAGTTTTAAATTTTGTAGATAACCCCAGTTGGAAGTTTTAAAGTTAGAGTTCGGCAAATTTTTAAAGTTTATTCATAACGAGAGCCTCAGTTTCGAATGTAAAATCAGAGTGGATTGATTTACATTCCAATGTTAAAAGGCCCTTACAGTTCCCTGTGTTAGCGCCGACTCCGGTTACGACAGCGTTCATCTTACGTCTCGGTAGTCTAAGTCTCTGTGCAGCGTTCTCCGTTATAAGTGTAACTTGGGACCCTTGGTCCAGCAGGGCGCGTAAAGTTACATAACTCCCTTCCGAGTTCTTCACTTTTAGTTGGACAGTGGCCAAAAGTACTTCTTCATTATCTGAGCTGACGTGGTTAGAGGCCTTAGAGGTTGAGGGTGAAGGAGTTACGTTGTGTGTTTTTTGTGTTGAGTTATTATGTAGGTCATCATGTAGTAGTGTATGATGCGCCTTGTCACATAATTTACACTTTTTGTTTGATGTGCATTGTTGTTCGCCGTGGCCAAATAAGCAATTCTTGCATATTTGTAGTTTCGCAACCGCCTCGTTTCTGTTTTTATTATTCATATTTAAAAATGAGTTACAGTTCATAAGAATATGATCCCTTTTGCATAGTGGGCAATTTCCAAAGGCAGTGAAGTATGATTTTGTCCACTTTTCTGGCTTCTTAAAGTTTGATGACCTCCGTTCATTATAATTATATTTAAAATTATGACGTTGCGGTGGTGTGGTCTGGAACTTAGACTGCATGAAAGTTGTTTTTTGTGAAGTTTGGCCTTGTTTTAGAGTTTCATATGCCATAAAATTCGATTCCAGGAAATCGATAAACTCCTGCAAGTTAGGTAGTTCCCTCGGGTTATGCAGTCCTTGTATGTAGTCTGCGTAGGTATTAGAGTCCAGTTTTTGTAGTAACAGATGTACAATAAGGGGATCCCACGATTCCAACTCCAGTCCCAAATTGTGTAGTCCATTCAAACTTTCTATTGTAGTATCGTGTAGTTTTTTGATATTTTGAGCTGACGGTTGCTGAATACACGGTAAGTTGAGCAGCGAGTTAACGTAAGAGGAGAATATTAGTCTTTTATTTTCATATCGATGTTCAATTATTTTCCATGCAGAATCATAGTTCTCAGCACTGATGTTGAGATGCTGGATTAACTTCTCGGCTTCACCTTTCAGTTTGGTTTTCAGGTGCTGCATCTTCTGTGATTTGGTAAGTATAGGGTTGTTATGTATTGTCTCCTGAAATAGGTCACGGAAGGACATCCATTGGTTATAGTCACCTAAGAATGGAATATCCATTTTTGGCGTAGTTTTGTTGTAGTGGGAACTAGACCATATTTTTTGGTTTAGGGATTTCTTCATCGTGTCATATCTTTGTTCCAGGTGGCGATACTGGAGGTTATATTCTTTCCAGGTGTTACCTTTCAGTTCAAAATCTAGTTCCCAGTGGATTTTATCTATAGTTTCCCACTTACTGTTTAAAATGTTCAAGTTGTCGTCCAGCTCCCATTTTTCAATTATTTCCTTGTTCATTTCCATTTTTTCAACAATCCTTGTAAAGGCGTGGAAGTTAAACATTTGTTGTTTGAGGAGTTTTTTGTGCTCTGGGCTGAGTTCCTCTGGATAGTTTGGTTCACTGTTTTCTTTAGTTTCCTGTGGCTCCAGTTGTTGTTGGTTTGCCAGCAGACCCAGCTTCCTGGTGCCATGTCATTCTTCATACATCTGTTTAGTTCGCTCGTACGTTTTGTTTTCGAAGTATTTTACCTCTTTGTTCTTGCTTTTTTGCAGGGTGTCGTCATTACAGCGAAACTCTTCCCAATGAGCCTCTAGTGTTTCCAGGCGAGACGTGAGGTAGTCTGATGTCTTCCTCGTAGCACTATCTTTCTTGTAGTTAGTTACTAAGCGCAGTATGTTTTCAAAACAATGTTGTTGTTTATCAAAAAGTTTGTCCAATAATTCGTTCGTTAAAGTTTCCATGTCGGATTCCGCCATCGTAGACGGTTGTTAAGTATATAGTACAGTTATATACCTAGTTATATGAGTGGTAGTTTACCAATAGGTTAAGTTGGTTCCGATCTGAAGGTCTGGAGTTTCCGAAATCTTCAGGTAATCTTCAAGTTCCTTTCCGTAGTCAGGTCCTTGAAGCAGTTGATGACGTCAGCGTGCGTGATCACACCGTGATATGTGCGCCTTCTCAATACGGTCGGTGAGACCCGCTTGTGGGAGGCCGACTGTACCGATTCGCTATCACAGTAGTCACACAACACTGAACTTAAAGGCTCGAAGGACCAAAAAGGATGTAGGAACCACAGTTTGCAGCTCCTATCCTCTTAGTTAGTTAACCGTTGTTTAGTCCACAGGCAAACGGTGTTTGAGTGCACAGAAGTTATTGAGTTAGTTAAAAGATGGACACGCGTGTTGTTTATTAGGAGTTTTATTGTACACTACTTAAGTTACAAATTATGCGCGGCGGCGGCGACACACGCCGACAGTAGGTCGCTGAGTAGGCAACATAAAATAATGTACGTTCCGTACATCATGAGAATAAGCAGGTTTCCCGAAATACCATAGACAACGTTCATACGCTGCGGCAGATTATACAAAAGATCAAAGAATATAATGGGTTACCTACCACAGACTTGCAACCCTCTCTAGAGGAACGAAGCGACGGTATAAAACTTCTTTGTAGACCACTATGCTTGGCGTTTGTGGACTATGAGAAAACCTTTGATTCGAACGAGATCTGGGTTGTGTTACAGACTCTCCAACGGTACAAACTCGCATCCATCTCGGCCCCCTCGGGCATCAGACTAGAATCCTCAATTAAGCCAGATCTCTGTATAGAATTATTGATGCAACAATATTTCTTCGTAATAGCTTCCGCCCGCGACTTCGTCTGCATAGACTTCAGAATGGGGTCCAGAGAGGAAGAAAATGTTAAGGTGGCGCCATCTAGAAAGTTGACATTTTGAGTTTTTAAGCATTCCTTCGGGAACCCTTAAGTTTTCCGGGATAAAAAGTATCCTATGTGTTAGCCGAGTGCTTTATCTATCTACCTACCAAATTTCATCCAAATCCGTTCAGTAATTCCAGCGTGAAAGCGGAACAAACAAACATCCATACTTTCGCATTTATAATATTAGTGAGATGAGATGATTATAATACATTTGTTATATTTGTCCGTCGCCACTTAGTGAGCACGTTGACGAGGTTTCCACAATGAGTACCTATGTTAACATCCTCTGACCGTCTTGTTTTGATTTCAATGTCAACACAGGAAACAAACTTCCTATTTTGTTGACCGGGTCGGATGACGATGACGGCTAGCACAGCAAATCTGACGAAGTTCACAATTTACCGTAACATAAATTCCCGATAAAATACACTTACTTCTATGTTTACAAATGATCGATTGGCGTCTTCAGGGAACATATGGGGCGGGAGGATTATTTACGGGTCGATTTTCTTCGCATGACACCATCTTGTGAGGCATTACAACGGCCGCATAGTCGCGTCGCCTGTCGTAGCTGAATCGCTACCCCATTTACAAGGGTCGATTATAATCGCAGGCGACTAGTTCATTACTTAAAAAGAGTAAAATCAACAAAATCGGAAGAAAGAGTCGGAAAATCTTGGTAGCCAATGGATTTCTCAATCATGCTTTTCGATTTCTTCGATTTATAAAATTGAAGAATTACTACTACAGCGCATACTTTGATTCGCATCGCGATCGCCTGCGACTAAGCATTTGCAAGGTCCATTTTAGTCTCCAGCCAGTCGGACGCTAGTCTACTTTGGGGCTTGCAAATTCACCCGCGGTCTACCCGAATTGACATTTAGAAGGTTGTTTTCCCCCGGATTTTACAGCAAATCGACCATCGAAGTGATACGACTTTGGCCGCGCAGGCAATTAAAGTCGACTGTATAAATGCTCAAGCGCAAGAGATCGTTCACGATCATAAAAGGTGTGGTTTTCTCTGTCATGTCACTGCTGGACAAAGGCCTCCCACAAGGATTTCCACGCCGACTGCGCTGTCCTGCGCTGCCCGCCAGGTGGTGAAATTGGCCAAATTACTAAATTACTTACCTTATCGTTGAAGAGGTCCGAAAAAAATCTAGGTTAGGTTACTGCTGTTACCATATAAACACAGATATAAAGGAGCCCCGTTGACCGTCGGAGTCGGAGTTCATCGACGATATGGCCAGTCATTTCATGATCTGGCCACGACATCGACAAATATGAATTCTCTCTGCGGCGAATAATTCGTACAATTGACAATATTTAAAATTGTTAACACCCAATATTTATGTGAGTTTTTCGTTTAGTGTTTCTTGCAAATAAACGATTTAATATGTAAAATACTTATTCAAAATTATTACAGGTACAAAGATAGGTGGTAAAAATTTGAAATTTTGTCAAGCGTGATTCGGTGTATGCGGCACGGGCGCCGGGCGTCCCGCTACCGTCCCGCTACCGCAGAGCGGCGGCGGTGGTGTGAAGCGAGCGAGACACTGACCGATGGCGAACACCTTGAGCGCCTTGACGGAGCCGCCCCAGGGCGCGGAGAGCGACACGAGGCGCCGCACGTAGGTGCGCTTCCAGGCGGCGCTCTGCAGGCGCAAGAAGCGCAGCGCCATGGCGCCGCCCATGGAGTGCGCCACCAGCGACACGCGCGACGCGTTGTTGGCCGCGTACGCGTCCTCCACCAGCGCCTTCAGCTTCACGAAGAACTCGCCGTTCTCATCTGCACCAGAGCGTGCCATGTATGTTCCTATTCTAGCGCATTCGTCCCCCGGAGACCGCAAAAGCGAGCTCATCCTTATCACTACATTTACTTAGAAAAATATATATGTATTCAGGTACTCACTGGGTGCTTTTCGGAAGTCGTAGGGGGCGCCCCTGATGGAGACGTTCCGGACGTAGCCGGCGGCGACGAGCGCGTCGGCGATGGTGTTGAAGTAGGCGCCGGCCTTGTCGCGCGAGGGGTCCAGCCACTCCACCACGGCGGGGTCGCCCCAGCCGGGCACGCGCAGCGCCACGCCGGGCGGGCTGCGCGTGGTGCGCGTGGCGTTGTCGTACTCCAGCCGCGTGTTGTCCACCCAGCAGTCGATCACGAACGGCACCAGCAGCTCCAGGTTCAGCCAAATGTTGAAGTAGTCCGCCGACGTCTTCGCGCAGATGTAGTGCACTACGCTCGTCTTGTTCAACTTGGCTTCTAATTGGCTCCCGCCATCTCCTGGAACTAAAAATGTTGCAAAAACAAGTTTAAAATATCATTGGTCCTTATGTATCCGCCCGTGCCTTGGAGGCATTTGTGACATTCTATGCTGTTGTCCACACAGCTGAGCCGACGTAGATGGTGATATGTCTGTATGTACTGTAGTCTGTGAGCGGGTTGACCAAACGCTGAGCTACCCATTACTACTACGTAAGAATAGGGCATTAATTAATTAATCTTTACCTTTAATGTGAATTGCGTGGCTTGTTTGTGCTAAACAACTGTCACTGATCTTGTCTGCAAAGGGAGTTGGGATAGGGGTATTTTACCAAATTTATTCTTCCAGACCAGACAGAACAGATGCCGTTGATCTCTGTAAACCCATACAAATTTGGGTCAGTTGTCTACTAAAGGCAAATCAATGCATGAATATTGATATCCATCTAAAATACTGGACAACAAACACAACCTAGACAACTTACCCCAAGAAACCTGTGCTCAATTGGTTTTTTATTCTCATACTTATTAATCAACTGATTTGCCAACTATATGTATTGGAGAGTTATCTAATAGTTATATTATTAGCTAGCTTCCCGCGACTTCGTCTGCATGGAAATCAGAATTGGGTTACGTAGTACTATTATCTAATCTGTGATTGGGTCCAGAGAGAAATAAAATGTTAAGGCAGCCCCATCTAATGACAAAGTAAAAATTACAGTTTTTAGCCATTTCTCCAGGAACCCTCGAGTTTTCCGGGATAAAAAGTATCCTATGTGTTAGAAGAGTGCTTTATCTATTTACCTACCAAATTTGTTTGTTTGTTACATAAAGGTAATATACGTTCGTTCTCTGTAGATCCATTAAGTAGATCCATAATGGATCTATCGAGTTATTTATTTCTCGTTAGATCTGTTTATACATTTGACTTTAATGTTACGGATCTAAAGATATTTTTCTTTCTCAGTTGATCTATTTTTTAAAGTACCTATGCAATTAAATTGGATCTAATGTGAATTTATTTTATTATTAGATACATAGTACAAAGAAATATAATAAAGGTCAACACAGACAAACCATAATATGAATTTTTCAGGAACGAGTTTTTTTCTAAAAAGTGGCCAATGCCAATTTCGCCATTTGCGAGCTGCATTTGTGCAAATAAAATGCAATCGTCATTGTGGATGCTGGTTTTGCGGCGTTTAGGTGATGGTATTTTTTTAAATCTTTCCAAACGGTCGCAATTGAGCGAAGTTACTGATGCCTCTTGACGTAAAATATGCAGTATCTGTAAAAGCTGCACTTCATTTTTGTTAATATTTGTATTCAGGCTGTGATTCCACCCTTCTACACTATTATTCGTTCGATGCCTTAGCCCATACACACACCAGATCCTATAGTAGTTGGCATCCATCCAATACTTTTGAAAATATTTTTTAAATTTACGTAGCTCGTCCGTGTTTACCGAAATCTCACGTTTAATGTATTTCATTTTTCAATAGATCCATTACAAAAAACGCGGCCAAGTGCGAGTCGGACTCGCCCATGAAGGGTTCCGTAGCAGCAAGTAACAATATAAAAGTTCTTGTTATGAAATTAAATATATTTTTTTATTGTTTTGCGGCGTTTAGGTGATGGTATTTTTTTAAATCTTTCCAAACGGTCGCAATTGAGCGAAGTTACTGATGCCTCTTGACGTAAAATATGCAGTATCTGTAAAAGCTGCACTTCATTTTTGTTAATATTTGTATTCAGGCTGTGATTCCACCCTTCTACACTATTATTCGTTCGATGCCTTAGCCCATACACACACCAGATCCTATAGTAGTTGGCATCCATCCAATACTTTTGAAAATATTTTTTAAATTTACGTAGCTCGTCCGTGTTTACCGAAATCTCACGTTTAATGTATTTCATTTTTCAATAGATCCATTACAAAAAACGCGGCCAAGTGCGAGTCGGACTCGCCCATGAAGGGTTCCGTAGCAGCAAGTAACAATATAAAAGTTCTTGTTATGAAATTAAATATATTTTTTTATATTTTTATGTTTGAGTTGATTGAATGAAAGGTAAATTGCGGTTTACGATTTATGAAGTATTAAAAAAAAACGACTTACTAGATCTCGTTCAAACCAATTTTCGGTGGAAGTTTACATGGTAATGTAAATCATTTATTTTTTTTAGTTTTATCATTCTCTTATTTTAGAAGTTACGCGGGGGGCACACATTTTTTCACTTTGGAAGTGTCTCTCGCGCAAACTATTCAGTTTAGAAAAAAATGATATTAGAAACCTCAATATCATTTTTGAAGACCTATCCATAGATCGTATGGGTTTTATGAAAAAAAATTTTTTGAGTTTCAGTTCTAAGTATGGGGAACCCCCAAAATTTACGTTCGTTCTCTGTAGATCCATTAAGTAGATCCATAATGGATCTATCGAGTTATTTATTTCTCGTTAGATCTGTTTATACATTTGACTTTAATGTTACGGATCTAAAGATATTTTTCTTTCTCAGTTGATCTATTTTTTAAAGTATGCAATTAAATTGGATCTAATGTGAATTTATTTTATTATTAGATACATACAAAGGCGAACTTATCCCATAAAGGGATCTCTTCCATCCAACCCTTGAATTAAATAAAGGACTTAATTAAGGGGCAAAGAAGAAAAATGGTACAATAACAATCTAAAAGCTACTTATATGAAATACAAAACATACATGCAAAAAAATATATATGATAAATTATTATGAATAAAATAAATGCATATATGTATACAAATAAATATGTAAACCCATATACATACTCATATATAAATTTACATACACTCCTACATACATACATACATATCACTCAAATCTGTAGAAACGGAAGTGTCAGGTCTCTTTAAGACAAGCCTTGAAAGCAGCGGTGGAGGGACTCAGTCTGGTGTCCACTGGCAATGCATTCCACAAGCGGGCAGCGTGGACTGTTAACAACTTGGTGTATGTCTCAGTGCTGTGGATGCGAATTTCTAGTGCCAAGTTTTTGCTGTAGCGCAGCCCGTTATCCAACGCTTTGCAAAACCGGAACCTATCTCGAAGATATTGTGGGGCAGCAGGGTTAAACAGGACATTGTACAGAAGACACAAGATGTGAGTGTTCCTGCGCAGGAACAGGCGAACGCCAGCGCTGGCGGATGAAAGGCCAAACAAGCTCACTGCGGGATTTTAGAGATATGGTCATATTTTCCGAGACCAAAAACAAACCAAATGCAGTGCAGTTTTGAAGCCCTTCAAGCTTATTCAGTAGGTAGCTCAGCAATCAGATCCAGATATGAAACATCACCATAATCAAGCAAGGGGAGCAGAAGGGAGCTGGCTAGGAGGAGTTTCGTGTCGAACAAGAGAAAATTTTGTAACCGCTTTAAAGAATGTAACAATGCAAACACTTTACGACTTCAGCACTTTACAAATTTCATCCGAATCCGTTTAGTAGTTTCGGCGTGAAAGTGGAACAAACAAACAAACATCCATACTTTCACATTTTTAATATTATAGTGAGATGAGATGAGATTAGTGAGATGTACCATCTAGTAGAAGCTCCAAATAAAATGTTTTTATTAAGTAGATTTTTTCTTTTCAGTGTTTTTTTACAAAAAAAGTTTAGTGGGCCCTCGTACAATAGCAATCTCTGTTCTGGTGACATCCGGGCAACCAGCACTTTCAACCCTTGTACTGCTGTACTTTTAAAATATCAGACTGATTTTGTCATTCACTACAATGGTTTGTACTTGAGAGACACAATATTTTTTTTTAGTTCAAAGAGTAGTCTTAGGGACTGTTTAAGTATTTACAATAACCTTACATTGATAATATGAAATAAATTAATCTAATCTTAATAAAGTGCTTCTTTTTAGGATTTTCTATATGGTTTATTGAGTGCTTTCACATAAAGCGAAAAGCTATCCATTGAGTGTTGCTGCTGTATTTTAGATTTACATCTACAGTACAGACGTGCAACACCTCATATGGCAACCTTTGTACAAATTCAGTAATCAGATACGCCAGTTTCAGTTGGGGTCCACTTAACGGAGCGGCCATCCATGATATTTTCTTTCCCATTAACACTATCACTATCATTAATATACTTAATTATCAAAAATATATGGTCATAAAAAATGATAGATAACTCACTGAGAATGACAGGTGATAATCCTGAGGAGTTGTACACTAATATACTGCAGGTTGTTACAATAATAAAAACAGTTTTTATAATGTTCATGTTTGGCACTAAAACAAATTGCGGCAGTGAGACTTGTGTTGTGTATTGATATCAGGAGGGACTAGAATATTCGCGTGAGTAAATCCGACTTATTTACGCAATATATCGAACGAACAATACAACGGAACAGATCAGCGAGCGTCCGCGGCGGTGCAGCCGCGCTGTGTGTGTGTAGTCTGGCTGGAACTGCGACACTGTGACGCTGACGACGACGGGCGGCGACCGGCGCGGCGGCGGCTGCACGCGACGTCCCCGTCTGCGCCTCGTTCGCTCGCTGCAAGTCTTTCTCGAATCTCGATCTCGAAGCACACTCGGAGTCTTCTATTCTTCTATTAAAAAAAAAAAAAAAAATGACACTCGGAGTCTTCCGCTAGGTATATTAACTTTATGGGTCACTCATGGGTCAGGCCACTGTCCACCCACTGACTGTATATTTTTTTTTTCTTTTTTCGCCCTTGTTGGGCAGGCTAAGGCTCCATGGCCATACCGCCTCGTCTTTAGTTATGTTTTTTCTTTTTAGTTTCAATGTTTACGTCTTCAGTATTATTTTCTTCATTTTGTCTTCATTTTATTTTCAAATTCTTACTCTTTGTTAGTCAACTACCCTATTCTTCAGCAAAATGATAGCACTTTAGATGAAGATTTCATGGACTTGAGAGCACTCGAAACTCAGTCTACACACTTTTATTTCATTATCCTACATATTAGACACTTAAATGGCACTTTATTGAACAATACACTATCAATATTATGCATTAAAAACCACGATATCTATTTTTTCGGATAATAAAACAAAACTGACAAACCCTTGCTACGAGTTCCCGCCAAAAAGTCCCCCATCAAAGAGGTTTATATACAAGAGCCGCAATCACCTATAACGCTTCCATGACAACGTGGAGTAAAGTAACAAAAACTAGGACGTAGCTTTGAAACATGAACTTATGTGAAAGTGACACTATATTTGTCTCACTCTTACTAAGCGAATCTATACAACTAAACGTCAAGTAAGAAAAAGAGGGCTATATGTTTTCAATGACACTTGAACAATGTTGCCAGTAGTAGTATCATATTCCCCCAATGAATGAATGAACGAATGAATGATAGATCGATATTTTTGTAACTGTAATGTAACACCGAGTGGATAATATCGTATTATCTAATTACTAGTAATAATTTAAAAGCAAAAGTGAATAGGTGTAATAAAGCTTACAAAGGTTTTTAAATTAATAGAAACTTATAAAAATATTTATTCAGTCAGAGTGTAATAAAATGTTAGTGATAAAACAATAACAATTAATTGTAATTGGCAATTATTGGCATTTTAACAATTAATTGTAATGAGAGGTTTTTAAGAAAAAAAAGTTGCCGAATCTCTTCAATAGGTGGCGTTGATGGAAAGTTAGGTATTAAATTAAACAGCTGGCAACCCGTACTCGGCCTATATTTCCATGGGAACTTTGTATGGAGTACACAATTTTTTTACAAAGATGTGGGACAAAAGTTTTTCAGTTTGATAAATATTAAAGAATCTCTAAATCGCCCCTCAAAAAGTACCTAGTTCTAATTTTCTTAATACTCTGTATAAGGCTGCCGACCATTTTAATTGTATGAATATGTGCGTGTTGTATTTAATAATCTTCTTTAAATGTCCAATAAAGAATTGTAATTACCTATAAAAAGAATTACGTACAAACATGAAATCTCATAATTATTTACGACATTAACGCTCGACTTCGGTGCAGCGCCATCTATTTTCACTGTTGAAAATCACTAAATTGCTTGAAAATTAAAACCCCTTATTGTTACGTTTACTGAAATGATTTAACAATTACTATTTCAACTTTTTAGTCAAATACTTGTTAGTAAAACATTCAGATGTGACTTCCGAAAGACTTTTCTCGATAGCAGGATTAATAAAAACTGAAAAATGAAAGAAAACCTAAAGAGCTGTTTTTTTTAATTTTTAATGTTAAACGACATAAATCATATAACTTTTAGGTTTGACAGGTCATTTTGTGTCGTGTTTGAGAACTCGTACTTTAATTTTTAATTGATAGTCTTTTAAAAATCCAGGAACTTTTATTAAAATTATCAGAACTCACTCGTAAATATTATCAGAACCAATTTTAAATTCAATTATTAGGTTGTTCCAAAATAATACACTGAATATGGCTATTTCACAAAAAAGGACTCTCTTACATTTGAATTTACTGCATACGATGTCACCTTAGCGGAGATTTATTTTTCGATAGTTTGTAAAAGAATCAGGCTTCTGAGCTACCGAAAAAAGGCAATAAAGTATTTTGAAAGTTTTAAGGCTAAGGATTTTCTTTCAAATTTTGCTAATATAAAATTATCGAAATGGCGTTTTCAGTATTTTATTTTGGAACAGCCGAATTGTAATTGTAATCGGCATTTACTTCAAGCAATAACTGTAATTAATATAAAATACGAGAATTTAGTTTTATCAACTATTGTATTTATTGTCACGAGCTTTCGCCCGCGACTTTTATTATTTATTACTATTTTTTTCTCCTCACGGGATCTTTGCGAATCCTAGTTTACGTTTTAAATTAATATAAAATACAAATATAGGGTAACATTTTTATTTATTGTTTCTTCTCTCTCTCTCTCTCTCTTATCGTTTATTTATAGTAGGTGTTAAAAAAAGTGCGTTTTGGGGTTACTCAGAATCAAGTACAGAATACGGGAAAAAATATTGAATAAGTCCACAATATATTTTTTTCAGTTTCTAATACTGAATCTGAATAATTAATTAAGAATTTGTGTGGAAAACTACAAAAAAGTTGTATATTGGATTTTTTAAATATTTTTTCCTGTATTCTATACTTGATTCTGAATAACCCTTTAAAATTTCATGCGCGTTTTTTTAACACCCTGTATTTATTTTATACAAAAAATATACAGTTACAGTAATTTTACAATTTAAACAGTTATCGATAGATACACGTAATACGTCCTCATCATTCATTCATTTAAATTCCCCCGAATTAGGGTATTTAGTATTTTTATTTTTAAGCAACACTGAACGATGGAAAATGGCGACAATTTGTGATGAATTTTTACGAAGTTATTTTTATTCAAAATCTTAACATAATACTTATTGACCTGTGAAATGTGATACCGGTGTTCTTGTTATCTCTGGCGGAATGAGATTTACACGATTTTACTACGCAATTCGGCATGTTTTTGTGTAACAAGGAGTGAGTACGGAGGACACGTTGTCGTGACCGTAGCTTGATACAGACTGAGTAACTCATAAGACTTTTAGCCATTTTATTTTATTTTATTTATTTAAACACATTTTACAACATTACAGCAAAGCCAGAGCGTTGCAACGTTAATAATACAATTTAAGAAACATAGGAAAATAATTTTTAAATTAAACAAACATTTACATATTATTAGAAGGTATTTAGGAATCTAACTCTAAGTCATTCATACTTCTTTCTAACACTCGCTGGCATTCACGCATCGTTCTAGCAAAACCTGTTTCAAACAGATCGACCTCAGGCGATTCGGCGAGTGCTGCAGCGAGCTGCGCGAGCGCACGTGGCACGGGCGAGTGCTGGTAGGCCGCGGTGCGCGCCGCCGGCACTGCCAGCAGCCGATGTGCGCGAGCTCTTAAATAATTATCAGGCACAAAAAGTCGCACGCATGCTTCCACCAAATATTGACAATCTATGTTATTTTTAAAGATGTGTATGATGAATCTCAGTGATAACAAAGATCTCCTTGTTTCTAGAGATTCATAGCCCATCTGCCCTTGTAAAAATTTTGTGGGGTACAGGTAAGGGTAATAGTAATACGCCTTTTTATATAAGGCACGGAGAAATTTCTTTTGCACCTTCTCAAGTAAAAGAATGTACTTTTTTTCGAATGGTCTCCAGACCACTGCGTTTGTCTCCAACACGCTGCGTACCAACGTCGAGTATAAAGCTCGCGTAGCAGCAAGTGTAAGCGGAGCAGCATTACGCAAGACAAAACCGAGTCGTCGAGCTGCCGATTCTGCAACTCGGTTAGCATGGTCCCGAAAGTTCAGATGCTGGTCGAACACTACGCCTAGATCACGCACAGCGGGCACCCGTACAATGTTCGTACCATTTAGAATATAGGGATGATTCAGAGGGCAAGCTGAGCGTGTGAAGCTCATCATTTCGCATTTGCTGATGTTGAAGTGCAGCTTGTTCTCTATGCTCCAGGCAAACACTGCATCAATGTCACGTTGGAGTAGATCACAGTCACTCGTTTTGGAAATAGCTCTGATCAGCTTGACGTCGTCAGCAAATAAGAGCATCGTGCATTCTCGAACCACTTCTGGGAGGTCATTTATTAACAGAACAAACAGTAAAGGCCCTAGGTTTGATCCCTGACTAATACCGGATCGAGTTTTATAGGGCTTAGACTGATAAGGTCCGTATTTTACAAACTGTAATCTGTTCAGCAGGTAATTGGCGAAGAGTTTTAAAAGTCGAGGTGAGAAACCAATGGACCCCATTTTCAGCAGAAGAACATCATTATCGACTCTGTCGAAGGCTTTTTGGAAGTCTAGGTATATGATGTCCACCTGTTTCTTGTTCTCCATTTCCTTAGCTATTAGATCAACAGCTGTGGCCAGATTAGTGGATACTGATCGTTTTGGCAGAAAAGCATGTTGAGAATCTGTGATAAAAGGAAGACATTGAGGCATGAGCCTGCTGTGTAAGACCATTTCAAATACTTTAGCCTACACATAATTGCTATTGGCCTATAGTTTTCTACCTTTGTTTTAGATCCTGATTTAGGAATCGGTGAAACTCGCGATAGTTTCCAAACCGTAGGGTAGACACTCGTGGCAAGAATTAAATTGAATATGTACTGAATTGGTCCCAGAAGCTCATTTACACAAGCCTTAATGATGTAAGGAGGAACACCATCCGGACCAGCTGCAGTCTTAGGCCTAAGTTTCTTTATGGCATAGAGTATGTCATTTGACGTGAAGGCCTGTACGTCTATATGTCGTGCATCACTAGTTGAGTTAGTACTGGCTATATTTGGGTTAAGCAGTGGCTCTTCAGGTAGGAATACAGACTCGAATTGTTCTGCGAAAGCTGTCGCCGTTTCGGCTCCCTGGTATTCGGTTTGGCCACGCGTTACCTTAGATTCAAAGCCTCCGCGAGTACGTAATGTATTGACATATTTCCAGAACTGGGTTGGGTCTTTTGTTAAATTCTGCGAGACATTTAGTACATACGAATCATGTGCAGATCGTATATCCCGCTTTATTTTGGTTCGCAAGAACTTAAATTTCTCCAGTGCTCCAGTATCTTTGGACATCTTCCATAATCTATGTAGTCTCGACTTTTCTTCGATGTCTTGAATAATCGATCTCGTGTAAAAGATCGGATAAGTGCGAGCCTCAGAAACTTTTCTAACTTTTCTGGGCACACAAAGCTCGAAAATGTCGTATAAAATGTTGTTGAATCTCTGAACTGCTGTATCAGAACTATCGGTAGCATAAAACGAAGCCCATTCTATGTTACAAACTCGGTTATACAACTCAAGAAAATCAGCCTTTTGGAAGTCCCAGTCCGTAAGCCTGTCCAAATTAGACGGACATACAAACACAGGTGTCTTTGAAAAATTGTACCTGATAGACACAGCCAGTGGTGGATGATGTGGGTCTATTTTGGACAATTCCTCCCCGGACTCTGTCCTACGCACTTTTACAGCATCACTCATCTCAGCACTCGCCAATACAGCATCCAATATTCTGTTATTAATATTATGCTCTTCATTATATTGAGTTAAGTTACAAGATGACATAAAGCAGCTATAATACAACAAAGCACTGTTACTTGCGCTATGATAATTTAAATCACCAAAGATCAAAATTTTATCACTTCCATGCTTAAAACAAATTCGTTCTATCATATCAAACCATTCCATATATACATCATCATGTGCACTTGGAGTAATATAGACGACACTAATATAAATATATTGTCCACAAATTAGAGTACGAGCACACAGATCTTCGCCATTTTGGGTTTCGTAATGAGGCATCCTCTCCAGGTTAAGGGGGGGCCTCGCAGCAAGTAGTACTCCACCGCCATTGCCAGTACGCCTATCACGTCGCAGCACTTTCCAATTGCCGTCACAGACTTCCGCATCGTTTACCGATTCATTTAAGTTCGATTCTGTTATTGCAAGTAAATTCAGGTTGTCCACAGTATTGATATTGGTTCTCCATTGCAGAAGTTTACTTCTAATACCACGAACGTTCTGATAATATGCGTTTATGGTGAAGCCTGCTTTGGTGGTCCTATTGTTGAGGGTTGCTTTTCTTTCGAAAGTTGCGAAAATTCTGCGTCCATTGTTTCAAGCATATGTCTTTTGCCCAATTTTCAACTGCCATGACACGCTGTGTCATATTTGAGGGTATTCCAATTTTAAAAGAGGCATAGTTTCCGCGTGATTTTAATGCGACGACGGTGCACATATCACTACCACATATATGTGCCAAATGCTCGCGTACTTGTACATCAGTTGTGCCTTCCTTGACATAAAAAAGGTGAAGGTAATCAGTCTTCTCAGCTGCTTCCAGAGATGTTGTTCCAGGGATCGCAGTTCCTCGTAGTACTTCCACAGAGGGTGGCAATCGTGAGCGCTTTCTCGTTACTTCTGTCCATTCATCTCTGTCAGCTTTATCTTGGCGAGTCTCAACTTCATTCACCGTTACATTACTAGGAACAGCACCGACTTCAGGTTGTCTATTGGGGGGTATGATGGGAGGTGTGTTTTTGTTTTTGTTAGGGTGTTTTGCCTTGGGTGTTTTACCTTTATGACCACTAGGTTCCAAGGTTGGCCATTCAGTGTCATTGGCTACGGATGTTAGTGTAGCGGTTGTTGGTGTTGCAGTAGCTATTGTCCGGCAGTTAGGAGATGATTCAGGTGTCTTAGTATTTGTCACTCGAGAGGGAACTAGAGCCTCTTCACTACAAGTTTGTGTACCTTGTGAGATGGTACTGGTACTTGCTTTAGGTGTTTTTCCCCTAATTATGCTTTCAAGCACTGATACTTTGTCTGCTAGCTTCACTATTGTATCAACTAACGGAGTAATTAGCTTCTGCAGTTCCGAGTGTATTAATAACTTGGTATTCTCAAAAGACAGTTCCGTGTTTGGTTTACTGGTTGGGTTTCCACCGGGTTTATTCCCTAATAGATCGTGTGTGATAGGGCAGTTGTTATCATCTACTGTCGGTATTGAGAGACTTGATTTTATATGAGGTCTTTGAGAATTAGGCTTTCGGATTGTCACATATTCAAGTCCTCCCGCCTCCTCGTCCAGGTTCTTCTCATTTACAGCCGGAGATAATATACCCGAGATATTGATTATACTTTCTTCATCACGTTGAGTTGGGTCTTCAGTGATTGTAATAGTGTTATTGAGAACCGATAACACCGGTGCAGGGTGGTTTCGCACCGGAGTATCGTCTGTTTTAGGGTTGCGAGACTCAGATGCACATTCCGGGCAGCACCAAAAATTTACAAGGTCATGTCTGTGACCCATAAAATAAGCGGTATTCATATTGACACAACCATAGTGGTAAAACACCCTACATTTGGTGCATCTTAAGATTTCCCCAGGCGCGATGTTCTTTTTACACGCTGTACAGATCATCTTACCGGCTCCGTTTATTTGCACAGCAATAAAGTCCCAACTTTCACAGTAGTAACGACACAGATGTACGCACCTTGTTGGTCAAGTTTGGACGCTCAGGTGCAGATCACGAACACTTCGCGTGACGGTACATGCAGTGATGAGCGAGCGAGATGAATTATAGCAGCCCTTCTTCTTTACTCGAGGTGGTGAAGAGCAGTTACCGCAAAGACGCGGCTCGGCACAGATAGAAGAACAGCTTCGGCGCCAGTAGCGATGACGATCTCAACTGATGCGTATGCGTTACACAGTTAGACACACTTTCCTTTACAGATATTTTAATAAATTAAATAAAAATTAAGTACACGTCTGCTCTAGACAGCGACACGACGCGACATATATGCCGTTGGGGCATGTTTGCTATATAGAATAGTGTTCTGGAGATATGACATTTCACTGTCCCCCATTGACTGCAGGGCCGAGTGTTGCCGGCACAGAAAATGAAAAAAGTCCAAAACCACTAGTGAAAAGTTCCGTTTTGAATTGGAAAGTTCCGTTCATAGGCCACAGTAAAACTTGGCTAAAATGTACAATAATGGGCATCGAGTTCAGCGCTCAAATTTTTTTTGGTGAAAGGTCTATGCCTAAGTAACTCATATGCAAAATTACAAGTTGCGCCCAAGTAGCATTTCGAACTGTATAAAGGCTGTAGTATAAAATAATTTTACACTTAACGCTGTATTAGATCGCTGTATAAAGGCTGTGTAGCGGGCTACACAGACCTTCTAATTCCAAAAGGGGCCCCAAATTAGACAGCCGTGGGTGTACAAACCAAGGTTCGGAACCGGTTAACAAATACCGGTTAATTTCGTTCGAATTTCGGTTAACGATTCCGTTCAGGTTAAAACCGGTTTCCAGCTTAACCGGTAAATTTGAATAAAATATCGGTTAATCAGGAAGCGGTTTTCTAACCGAAATAAGAACTAAATTAACCGGTTAAAACCAAACTTAGTCAAGTACAGGCGCGTCGCGCGGGTGCCACTGCCCGAGTCTTCTGCTCACTTTCTCGCACGCTTTCAATTGATTGCACGCGGCAAACATGCCTACAAAGTCGCATATTCTTCAAATTAACCGGTTAATTCCGTTCGAACGAAAAAATATCGGTTTTGGTTAAACCGGTTAAATATACCGGTAACCGAAACCTGAACGAAACCTTAACCGAAATTATTTCGATATAGGGGTCAATGACCGAAACCGGTATTTTCAAAAAACCGGTTTCCGAACCCTGGTACAAACAGCTGGTTAACGGCTGTACTATCGCAGTACTAAGGCTGGCTTAAGGCGTAATTAGACACCATTATACAGCGATAGTTCTCCAAATAAGAGATTTTGATTCTTACACGGAGCCTAAGGTTGACTAAAGGACTTTAAATTATCGTTCAAACTTTTTGTTACTCCATAATGATAGTTTTGTGTGAACTCTGCAGCGCACCAGATATCCCATTTTGTGAAGTGAATTTTGTGGTACATATCGGTAAGTATTCATTTTCAATTTATCTGTTATTATTTTGCTTGCGGCTTCTACTTCTCCGTGAAAGTGTATATGTATTATTAACAAAAAACTCACGCGCCCTTGAAATAAATACATAATGGTCAAAAATTAAAGAATGTTGGAAAATTCAGAGTACTACCAGTAGTTACAAATCAACCTAAAATCGATTCTGACATTCAAATATGCTTTTCTATTGACAATTTACTAATTCTATTGCATATGTCTTCGAAATTTACTAAGTTAACGACAAAAATATTTGGTGTATAAATTCATAGGTTAGTTTTTAATGGCGTCCTAACTTAAACAGCCGTGGCTCTTCAAAAATTCTAATAGGAAGCTATTTGCTAAATTATGGCAAAATTTTAGAATGCATGACAGCTTAAAGAGTAGTCGTTTCTGTATATCGGAATTTATTTATTCCAGCGGCTGCTTAGAAGCGAAAACCAAGTCCATATAACCCGTGTACACCGTTCACAATATGGCGGATAAATGAGTAACCTGTTTAACCCTTTGGAAACACTTTCGGAAAAATTATCTTCTCCTGTGATGCCATAAGAGCACTAACGGCTGAACTATAGGTTAAACCTACACTCATAGTGTTGGATTAAAAAAAAGAGTACGATTAAACTCTTACGCAGCCGAAGGAGTGTTTCTACACCGTAGTAAAGACCCTGGTTGTATAGGGGTTTCCGAAATGACCATTAATCAGCTGTTATCAAGCCATATATGATGGCTCTACAACAGAGTAAGTTTACACCAATATCCAGCAAACAGAAAAAATCAATGCTGTTAAACAGAATGGAGCGGTGAAAGAGTGTAAACTAAGAGCTCTATCCAGTCGTTAGGCAGCTCTAGTCGTCAAATTTTGCTTATGGTATATTTTCACACTAGATGCTGTCTATAAGCAATTTCCAATGCTCTTTAAAAGCAAAAAGTAATAATTTCGCCAGTATACAGCCCTTAACCAGCTGGACTGTATAAGACTACCAAATCTTGCTCTAATACAGCTGGAGACATTTTTGTACTCTCTTGTCCATCGACTATACAGTCGTCAGCTGCTAAAGAACTGTATATTGGATTTTTTTTTCAGCCTAAATGTTACTTGGGCGGAAATTTATAGTTTTTTTGAAATTAATTTTTAAATTTTCACAAATTTCATACATTTTTAGGTTAGGTTAGGTCACTTTGAGTATCAGATATGAACTGGAACACCCCGATTGAGATGGGTTAGGTCACTATGAGTATCAGATCCGATTCGGAGCACCCTAATGGAGTTTGGTTAGGTCACTACGAGTATCAGATCCGAATCGGAGCACCCCGATTGAGTTAGGTTAGGTTCACTTTGAGTAGCAGATCCGAATCGGAGCACCCCGATTCCACGTGGTCTTGTCTGTCACACAACTAGAGTGTTATTAAAAAGCGCGGAGCCAGAAGCTCGCGCAGGAGGTCCTGAGTGGAGCGATGGGCGAGAGTGCTAGCGGAGCGAAAGGGGCGACGTAGCGAGTCGTCTGGCGAAGCCCATTTGTTCCCCCTCCTATTCAAATAGTACATTGTGTATCAAATCCAATTTTTTTTTAAATCTATTATCTCAAAAACCACTTCTTTTTGGTGTGCTATACTTATCAGGGGGAGGTTTCCCCCTACTTTCAAGTCTCCCTACCTCCCCCCCCCCTCAACTAACCCCCTTCTCCCTCTTATTTGGCCTTATATAACCTCAAAAATGGTTTTGCATTTTTCTTGAAAAAGGGGGGTTCCGCCCCCCCTTAACAGGGGAGGTTCCCCCCTCCCCCTCCCCCCTCACCCAAAAACCCCCCCTATCGAATGCCCCTTTTGAATTATTTGATTTATTCGATTTTATTAATTTTCCTAATAATTTTTGTATGAAATTTTATGTTTAAATTAATTTGAGGGATTTTCTGTCAGCCAATTAAATAATAAAAATAGTTCGATAGATGACGCCGATGAGACACGATTGTAAAGAAACTACAGCAGCAGGCGAGATCTACATATTATTGATATTTTGACGGATTTTATAATTTATGATTTGTTTGATTTTGAATGATTTGATTTATTCGATTTTATTAATTTTCCTAATAATTTTTGTATGAAATTTTATGTTTAAATTAATTTGCATTTTTTGCATGCCAAATTTTTTTAATCCATCTATAAACACATGCATTCTCGCAAATTAAGATTTGTATTTGTACAAATAAATAAGAAATAATCGAGAAAACTTGTATGACAGCAAACTATTGTTATTAGTTTATTTAACTCATGTGCTTCTGCAAATTTCTAAAATCATATCTTATCAACGCCCTCCATCTATTTTATTAGCTATCAGAAGAATTAAATTAATTTTCTTGATGAATTTAGCTATCAAAAAGTCCTTCAAAAAATAATATGTTAAATTGCAAATGTTTTGATACGTGCATTCCATAATTTTTCGATAGTTTACGATTAAAGACTAATTTTGTTCACAGTCATACGGTTTATACCATAGATACATTCATACACACTATAAATATTACCCACTCGATTTATTTTCGTCAACCCTATTTAAGAATCCCATTTTGCCCCTCAGTTGAACCAAATAACCCCCGCTTTGCTCCAATTAACCCCGTTCATGGGCCGATTTATCCCTTTGGTGTCCCAATTATCGCCAGAAATGACCTAAAAACAAGCAATTTAGGCAAACTGTGATTTTCAGTATGTTCGCAATTTTTTACTTAACCTTCTATTTTCTCTAAACCGCAATGATATTCGGACAATATTATATTGTTTTGAGTATTTATTTTTCCTTATTACTTATAGAAAACTTAAAGTTTATAGACACAACTTGCACACGTCTATGGAGGCCTCACTTTGAAGTGCTTATTTTTTAAAAATTTAATGAATACTTGGTGTTGCCATGACCGAAAGAGCAATAAGCCTCCTCCAAAAATAAAATAAGCAACGATCTGTCACAGATAATAAACACCAGCAAGATTTAGAAAGTCTCTACTTTCATCCCAATTTTCCCCGCCATTCCTATTGACCCCATTTTACGGAACTATAGGTACTGTTGAAACTTGGTAAGTAGATAAATATATTTTTTATGAACGGGTAATTTGCATGTATTTTTTTCAATAGAATCAAATTATAAAAATATTATAGATATTTGTACGGGCGGGGTTGTATCCGTAACAAATAACTGATAGTAATAAAAAACTGTTTAAACTGAAAAACTGTATATTAAAAACTGTAAAACTTAAACTACTGATGAACTGATGAAATAAATGATAATGATAATGAGCTTGATGACCGATTGCGAACTGATTTTGTACAAATAATGAGTAATTAGGTCAAACCGTAAAGTATTGACGATGCATTTCTGCAGTGTACGTGCTTGCTCGTACATATTCCCGGGGGAGAAAAGATGGGGTTAGTAGATGAGATGCTGCGATGATACAAGATGAAAAACAATTTATTCTTAAAATTAACATGCACCCATTGTTAGTGATATACTGATAATAACAAGATGATTTCATTTGCCTTAAAATTAAATACTTAGTGACTAAAGAGTGTCTACTTTAATATCCGGCACACTGAACACTGGTTTGAACACTACAGGGAACGACCCTGTTTCTTTCACTGACACTACAGGGGACGACCCTATTTCTTTCACTAACACTCGCGCACTATTTTTTGAAAACTCTGACACTTCACTGTAATGAATGAGCACTAGTTGAAGGCGCACCGCCCGGCCGCGGTGCCGCGGTGGGCGGCGCGGCCCGGGCGCCCGCCGCGCGAGCCCCGGCCGGCGCCGCCGCTGCCTGCTCCACCGTCGTCGCCGCCGCTGGCTCCTGCCTGCCCCTGCGGTACCTCCACGCCCACACTGCTACGCCAAGTCCCATTAGCGCGAATAACACATATATCGCTGCATAATGATGGACATCGCGGTAGGAAACCCTGTCTGCTGTTCTGCAGACAGGGTTTCCTACCACCTACCACCGGTCCTAGACAGGGTTGCCTGCTGGTAGGAAAACCTGAGGGTTCATTTTGCCTCATTACTTCCAGTTTCCTTTCAATTTCTTGGAGCTGTACGGTATGGTTAACAAGGTCAAATGTTTCATTTTTCTGAATAGATATGTCTGATAATGAGATGTTAATTATATGATTTATTTGAGATATTTTTGGTAGTTGAATATTAGAGCTGAGATTCATCTTATTCCCATCTTGTCTGTGAGAGTAAATAAAGGAATCAGCTGACTTTATTATACAACCTTGATCAACGGTAAAAAATCCCTTGCCAGTCATTTGTACTGGTTTAACCTGATCGCTGCATATGAGTTTAAGTTGACATTGCTCGCAACATGAATAAAAATATGTGTTTAATTTATTCAATTCCACCCATCTATTATTACATGATCTTGTGATAGTTTTACACTTCCTTGATTTAGGCAATGTTTCACAAAAACTCTGATCGTCCTTGATAATATTGATAGACATTTTAAGATGACACAAGTCTAAATCTGTATTTCTCTGTAAACATGACCTCATATCTTCTTCTGTAATTTCCATAAAAGCATCGTGTTGAAGATTGACGGCAACATACTCTGCCACCGGCATTACAACGATCTCGATGTTGTTATCTGCTAGGCGAAGTATGGGAATTAGTTTCAATATCTCGTACCTATCTTCTCCAATCAGTGGAATCTTGATTTCAAAAATAATAAACCTAGTTGTGACTCTCGCTCGCAATTGTAATAAATTATATATTTCTGATAAACTGTCTGATTTTTTAACTGGTAACGACAAATCTTTTGGGAGCTGCTCGGCTATTACGCCTAGTTCATTTCTCAACTGGTCAGGAGTGAGAAGATGGAAGTTAAATTTCCCATTATAAACATTAGTCACAGCGTCAAGTAAGGTTTGTTGGATATTTTTCAGACTGAACAGAATGTTATTAGCTATTATAGATGTGGTCAGAAAGTCATTGATGAGAGCGACGTTTTGACATTCAGTTTTTACTTCATTAATAGCTGCCTGTACTGTGTTAAATTTCTTATTTATTAACTTGTAATTTTTGTCGATTATGTTTTCTGTTCGTTTCAATAAATTAAACTCCGCCTCTACGACTGATGTTTGGTTTTTCCAGAGGAAAGCTAAATGATTTTGATTTTTTTGGATAAGAGTGATGTCCTGCTCATATTTTTTGGCAAACCGTTCGTCCAGCACGCCAAATAAACTGTTTGCTATATACCCGACTCCATTGACTAGCCCCCGTCGACGCCGCATTTTGTTTGTATTCGCATTATGATTCATCAATATGTCATTATAATATTCCAGTTCAGTTACCTCGTGACGTAGTTGTAACATGATTCCTTCACAGTGCGAATTTGTTTGAAATTTTGTACATAATTTATCTAAGTACTTGATATACATATCCAATGCCGTAGTGCCATCTTGATAAGGTTGAGTATCGTAATACACAACTAGCCTCCAGTCATCGCGTATCAAATGCATGTCTTTAATGCGATCGAAATAAAGACTATTATTTCCTTGCAATGGAGTTGTATGATACAGGCTATTTACTGTAGGGACTGTTATAAAAAATAATAACAACATGGAAATAGCCATTGATGTGAAGCTAAAGTTTTTCTTTTTTCTTCGGGGTTGGTCTGATTTCTGCTCTGCTTTTTTACATTTTTCTTGTTTAGGTTGTTGTTCCTGATAGACTGGTAGAGTCGCTAACTTTACAACCGGCCTTTTTATTAAACCGTTCTTGGTTTTTAAGGTAACGACTCTTACGTGACCATCGCAACCGGGGTGTAGCTCTACGACGCGGCCTAAGGCCCACTTCCCTGGTGGGAGGTTGTCGTCCTTGATTATGACGACATCATTTAATTTTAGATTTGTTTGTGGCTGTCTCCATTTACTCCTTGATGTTAACTGAGTCAGATATTCTTCGCGCCAACGGCTCCAGATGTCACTGAATAATTTCTGAGTGAGATGCCATCTCGTTCTCAGATCTTTTTCTGTTTCATATAGAGTTAATGATGGACCGCTGGCCAAGAAATGAGAAGGCGTTAGGAAATCCAAGTCGTTAGGGTCCTCTGTTAAAGGACAGAGAGGGCGTGAATTTAGGCAAGCCTCTAGTTGACTGAGGAGCGTGCAGTATTCCTCGAAGGTAAGGTTTTGTTCCCCTACAACTCTTTTAAGGTGGCGTTTGAGACTTTTTACAGCGGCCTCCCACAGGCCACCTGCTGAAGGCCAGGAGGGCGCATTAAAATGCCATTCGATACCCATGTTTGTTATTTCTCTCATAAATTTTCACCGTGGGAGAGCCATGCTTCGGCACGTATGGGCCGGCTCGACCGGAGTGATACCACGGCCTCACAGGAAACCGGCGTGAAGCAACGCTTGCGTTGTGTTTCGCCGAGTTAGTGAGGATACCGGAGGCCCAACCCCTTCCCCCCCCCCAATGATAGCGCAGTTCCCAAATTCGCTACCCCAGGAGGGTACCAGCTGCGCGAGCGCTGGAGAATCCCTCCCTGGACGTCCAGGCTCAGAACACAACGTCCCTGAGCCTGGATGTCCAGGCCGCCCCTCGTCGTACTCTGGGGGGGGCAAAACCGCGCTTTCAACTGCACGAGGCAAGGGCAAAGACACTGTGGCACCCCCTGCCACGCTGACTGTGGACTTCTGCAACATCAGGGGCTTACATTCCAACCTAAATGCTGTACACCACCACCTTGAGACAGCAAAGCCGGCCTTGCTTTTTTTGACCGAGACACAGATATCGTCTCCAGCGGACACATCGTACCTCTCCTACCCTGGGTACGGTCTGGAACACTCCTTTGTGCCTAGGGCTGGAGTGTGCGTGTACGTCAGAGACGATATCAGTTCTCGCCGCCTCAGCAACCTTGAAGGTAGGGACCTCTCCACCATATGGCTACGTGTAGACGGCGATGACCATCCCCGCGTCTATTCGTGCCTATATAGGTCCCATACCGGCGATGGCGAAACTGACCGACTCATTGAGCACGTCCAAATGGCTGCAGATACTGTGCAGCAGCAGATCCCATCCGCTGAGATCGTGGTACTCGGCGATTTTAACGCCCACCACGCCGAATGGCTCGGTTCTAGCAAAACCGATCATGCGGGGAGATCTGTTCACGACTTCGCCCTGGCATATGGTTTGACACAACTGGTTACTACGCCCACGCGAATCCCAGATGTGGAGAACCATGAACCTTCACTGTTGGACCTTCTGCTGACTTCTCATCCGGACGGCTACCAAGTATCCGTTGACGCTTCACTCGGCTCTTCGGATCACTGCCTGATCCGGAGTACGGTGCCACTCACGTGCCCGCCGCGACCGCGAGTTGCTTGTCGCCGTCGTGTGTGGCACTACAAGTCAGCAGATTGGGATGGGATGCGGTCTTTCTTTGCGTCCTACCCTTGGGGGCAGATTTGCTTCACGCCGGATGATCCTAACTTCGCTGCTGATTCTGTCGCTGATGTGGTGCTGCAGGGTATGGAGCTTTTTATCCCATCCTCGGTGGTCCCCATTGGCGGCAAATCACAGCCTTGGTTTGGTCGGTCCTGCAAAAAGGCTTCTCGCCGGAAGCAGGAATGTTACCAAGCCTGGGCAAATGCAGCGAAGGTACGGGATGAAAAGACCAGCGCATTGAAAAAGGAGTTTAACTTTGCCTCCAGGTCCTTCAAAAGAGACATTGCCAGGGAGAAGTCGGCGCACATAGGCAGAATTGGCGAGAGACTAGAGCGTCTTCCTTCGGGAACTCGTGCGTTCTGGTCTCTGGCCAAAGCTGTCCAGGGGAATTTCTGCACGCCATCATTTCCACCACTGCACATGGGAAATGATTCATTGGCCCACGACGCAAAGGAGAAAGCCGATCTTCTAGGCAAACTCTTTGCGTCCAATTTCGACATTGGATGACGGGGGAAACGAGCCGCCGACCATACCGCGGTGCAAGAGCTGTATGCCGGATATCCGGTTCCACCAACGCTCAGTGCGTAAAGCACTTTTTTCCCTCGACATTCATAAGTCGAGTGGGCCCGATGGAATCCCTCCCATCGTGTTGAAGGTGTGTGCTCCAGAGTTGGCTCCAGTTTTAACGCGCCTTTTTCGGCTTTCCTACTCTTCTGGCGTAGTCCCGAAGTCATGGAAAACAGCTTTGGTGCACCCGATCCCTAAAAAAGGTGACCGCTCGAATACGTCCAACTACAGGCCGATAGCCATAACCCCCTTATTCTCAAAGATAATGGAGTCCATTATCAATAGCCAGCTCCTTCGGTATCTAGAGGACCGCCAGCTGCTTAGCGACCGACAGTACGGTTTCCGTAAGGGCCGGTCCGCTGGTGATCTTCTTGTCTACCTGACACATCGTTGGGCACAGGCGATCGAGACTAAGGGGGAAGCATTGGCGGTTAGTTTGGACATAGCGAAGGCCTTCGATCGGGTTTGGCACAAAGCACTTCTTGCGAAGCTTCCTTCTTATGGGCTTCCCGAGGAATTATGCAAATGGGTCTCTAGTTTTCTTGCAGACAGAAGCATAAAGGTCGTAGTCGACGGTGCATGCTCAGATTCTATGTCTGTGAATGCTGGTGTCCCTCAAGGCTGTGTGCTTTCGCCTACACTGTTCCTTCTGCATATCAATGATATGCTGCAAATCAGCAGCACTCATTGTTATGCGGATGACAGCACAGGTGATGCCTTTTATACCGGCCGTGCTAACATTTCTCGGGAAAACGTCATCGAGAGCCGAAACAAACTTGTGTCAGAAATTGAGGACTCTTTAAAGAAAGTCTCAGAATGGGGTCGGATTAACTTGGTCCAATTTAACCCCACTAAGACACAGGTTTGCGCGTTCACTGCCAAGAAAATGCCATTTGTTGTATCACCTCGTTTTGAGGACACTCCCCTTAATGCCTCAGCTAGTATCGGAATCCTTGGTGTCGACATATCGAGTGAAGTCCAGTTCCGTGGTCATCTAGAGGGTAAGGCTAAATTAGCCTCGAAGAAGCTTGGTGTGCTCAATAGATCGAGACGGTATTTCACTGCGGCCCATCGCCTGCAACTTTATAAGGCGCAGGTTCGGCCTCACATGGAATACTGTTCTCATCTCTGGGCAGGGGCACCCCAGTACCAGCTTCTCCCTCTGGACCGTATTCAACGGAGAGCAACTCGAATCGTCGGCTGCCAGGATATCTCAGATCGGCTTGATTCCTTGGCGCTGCGTAGAGATGTAGCCTCGCTCTGCATTCTCTATCGCATGTACAATGGGGAGTGCTCCGAGGAATTGTTCGGATTGATCCCTGCCGCCTCTTTTCGCCATCGTTCTACGCGACAATATATTCATCCCCATCACATAGATGGTTGGCAGTCCACAACTGTGCGTTTCACTAGAAGCTTTCTGCCTCGCACAACCAAACTATGGAATGAATTGTCGCCTGCGGTATTTCCGGACCGATACGACATTCAAACCTTCAAGAAAAGAGCGTACTCCCATATCAAAGGCCGGCAACGCACTTGTGACTCCTCTGGTGTTGCGGGTGTCTATGGGCGGCGGTAATCGCTTACCATCAGGTGATCCGTCTGCTCGTTTGCCACCTATGCCATAAAAAAAAAAAAAAAAAAATCCTCATTATTCTCACTCTGCAGCTGTGTTAGTTCCTGTTTCAATACATTATCTGCTCCTATGAAGTTTTTCCCTTGGTCACTATACATATGGCCGAGAACGCCCCTTCTGGCGCCCATTCTGCGTAGTGACGCTAGGAAAGCCGACGTCGTTAAATCGGAAACGAGTTCCAGGTGCACAGCCTTGGTTACCATGCACACATACACTGCTACGTATCCCTTCGTGGTCTTGATACCACGGCCCTTGTTGGCTTTGACGTTCACGTGGCCAGTATAATCCACGCCGCAGTGATAAAACGGCCGAGAAGGGTTTGTTCGTGCTGCCGGTAAGTCGCCCATTAACTGCATTTGAAGGCTAGGGTTTTGTTTCCTGCATTTAACGCAAAGGCGCAGCCGCTTCTTAACGGCATTGTTACCACCGAGAACCCAGTATTTTCTCCGAATGAATGCTGTAGTTAACCGCGCACCTCCGTGAAACGTGCCCTCGTGTGCCTGGTCGATGATGAGATCTGCTAGTCTCGTATTACTGGGGATGATAGCGGGATGCTTCATTTCAGGATCCATGTTAGCATGTCTGAGTCTGCCTCCTACTTGCAGCATCCCGTCTTCACCTAAAACTGGATTTAAGCTATATAATTTGCTTTTAACACTGATGGTTTTGCATTCTTTTAGACAACTTATTTCTTCTGCGAATTCTTCTTGCTGTACGCTTTTCATTATAACTGCTTTAGCTCTGTTTAGCTCTTGAACGCTTAAATAACCCTGTTTTTTATTATTTCTCAAACTGACTCTTAGAATCCAAGCTATAATTCTTACTGCTTTTGTTAGTGACCTTTGCTTTTGTATCACCTGCTTAACAATTTCATTGCCACTTGATAGCATGACGTTCACTTGCTTTGATTTTTTCATGTCTACATTTGTGTAATAATTCTGCTGTTTTTCTTTTTCAGGTTTGAAGGTAGGTAGCCAAGTAGGTCCCTCCCACCACAGCGAGTGCTCCTTGAGTTGGGAAGTTGTTAGGCCTCGGCTGGCACAATCTGCTGGGTTCTCCTTTGATGGCACATACCGCCAGCATTCAGCTGGCATTGATGATGTGACTTGTCTCACTCGGTTAGCTACGAATGGTCTCCATCTATCTACATCACCATTGAGCCAACCTAGCACCACCATGGAATCCGACCAGCCGTATACCTCGACTTCATGATTTGTTAGGCAGATCTTGATTTTTGACATTAATTTTGACAACAAAACTGCACCACATAGCTCTAAGCGTGGCAGAGAGCATTTTTTATTAAGTGGGACTAATTTTGTCTTCCCCGCTACCAATGTCAATGAATCAGAATCAGAATCAGAATAATTTTTATTGTCGCTATTAGTAGGCAGTACAGGTGGTATTATACTAATTACATTGTAGTTCATTAATAGCTTTACCAATTTCTGGCATACAATAAATAATAGTGCGTTAATTTTACACAGAATATAAATCAACATATAAATAGTCAACAAAATTACCTAAATCATTTCATCATAATATCATTGAATTAAATTATTTCAAAGTATAAGAATTACAATAAATTAGTTTAGTCAGTAAAAGTATAAATTAATTAATTATATTTTACATTAATAATATTTTTGGTCATTTTACATTTTACATAATATTCATTTAAATCATAAAATACATTCGAGATCAACCATTTTTTTAAAGTATTCTTAAATTGTTTGTTATGTAGTGATTTTACGTCTGTCGGTAAGGCATTGTATACTTTAATGGCATTAATCTGTGTGCTTCTGTAGAATATGTCAGAATGTATCTGAGGCATTCTTAAATTATTTCTGTGTCTTGTTGTTCTTGAGTGTGTATCAGAGATCTTTTTAAAAAAGTTGGTTTGGTTTCTTACATAAATACATAGCTCTAATATATATATTTCGGTGACAGTAAGAAAACCCCTCTCTTTAAATACACTTCGTAATGTTTCCTCACGAGGTATTCTATAGATGGTTCTTAGACATCGTTTTTGCAATCTAAATGTACTTAAAACATTTACAGAATTGCCCCAGAAGATAATACCATACATCAATAGCGGAAACACATTTCCATAGTATGACTGAACAGCCACTTCTATTGATGATACTTCGATTAGTATTGACAATGCATAGCAGTAGCTTGATATTTTATTATTCAATTTTTCAATATGGGATTTCCAATTTAAATTTATATCTAAATTTACACCTAAGATGTATTTACTTGAGTAATTGTTGTCTCTTTAAGTTTAATGTCCAAATCTATAAACTGCTTTTTGTAGTTCTTAAATTGCATTAGTGTTGTTTTACTTAAGTTAACATTTAAATTCAAAGCCTTCAACCATGAGCTTAGGATGCCCAGAGTGTGTACTATTTCTAATTCATATATTTCCTTATTGGTTTTTTCATTTATGAAAAGAACTGTTGCATCATCTGCGAACATCACTAGAGAGTGTTTAGTAACATTTGAAAGCTCATTTATGTACACTAAGAAGAGTAAAGGACCTAATATGCTCCCCTGGGGAACACCAACTTTGGTGAATTTATGAGATGAAGTCACTTCTTTTACAGTTTTTGTACCTTTATCGAATGCCGTTAACCTTACAGCTTGGGACCTGTCTTTAAGATAAGATTTAATTAAATCTAAAGCTATGCCACGTATACCAAAACTGTCAAGTTGTTTGCATAGAATGGAATGTATGACGCAGTCAAAAGCTCTGGACATATCAATGAAAAGCGCCGAGGCGTCCTTTTTTTTGTCTATGGCGTCCCAAAGTTTTTCCAGAAAAGTGTAAATAGCTAGGCTTGTGGATTTGGCTTTACGAAATCCGAATTGATTACTGTGTAATAGTTTATGTTTTCCATAAAATCCACCAAACGCGCATAAATGACTTTTTCGAAAATTTTAGAGAAACTTGTGAGAAGAGCAATCGGCCTGTAGTTATTTGTATCGTGTTTGGGCCCTTTTTGTGTAACGGCTTAATTAGTGCTAGCTTTAAATTCTCCGGAAAGCAGCCAGTTTCTAACATACAATTTATTATATGTACCAATGGTTTTACAATATACGGCGATGTAGATTTAACAACTTGCACTGGTATACCATCTATTCCACAACTCTTTTTGTTCTTAAGCCTCTTTATTATATCTAGACACGCGGAGCGTGTCCAGCCAAGTTCACGTCAAAAAAGAACTGGCGAGTAGCTCCGTGTGTAATATTACACGAACCATTTGGAGCCACTTTTGTCACCTTCATAACTCAAAATCTATTTAACATAAATACACCAAATTTGGTTTATGTATTAAGACTTCCTAGATAAACGAGCACTCAAAATTTTATAAACATAGCTCAAACGGTTGGTATAGATTTTAACGTCCGAAAATCGACATTTTTATGACTGACTCACTGACATATAGATCAAAAAGCTTACCCACTTCCAGATGACCTAGAAAGTTCAAATTTTGCATCAAGCTAGGTAATTGTGTGTATGCAAAGGAAAAAATCAGAAAACACAGATTTTCTAAGAAAAAATTTTTTTTTCAATACAATATTTTTATGATTTAAAGACACACTCACCGTCATCAAAAAGCTAAGGTACTTCTAGCAAGGCTACGAGCTTTAAATTTGGTGTGCGGCTAGTATTTCATGTACTGATAACGGAAAAATTAAAAAAAAACATGTGTTAAAAAAATAAAAAAAAGCTCAAAAAGTAACTTATCGCGGGGCTCGAACTCGCACCTGCGCGTTACATGTGCGACTCCTATATTAAATGAGCTATCGAGGTTGTTATGGCAATGGTGAAATAAAGATACAATTTAGTAAATGGAAAACAGGAAAATAGCAAGACGAAACAAAAATAAAAGATTCTTGGAATGAAACAAAAATAAAAGATTCTTGGAATTGTATAAAAAACTTGTGTAATAAAAGCACTAGCTACTAAATATTTAAATAAAAACTATTACATATAAACTTAATTCATTTAATATAAACAGAATAAAAATAAATGTAAGCATTTTATTATTACTAACAATAAGCTGAAAATTTAATAAATATAAAGTTGCCCATGTTGGATTTGAACCAAGAGTTTTCTCACTGACGCCGCCCTCTATACCGGCCTACCGGTTGGTCGATTTTCATTTTGCAAAAAAGGGCAATTCGCGCAATCTACCAGATGCGATCCCGCGAGTCGTTGAGGAATATGTTTAAAGAAATTAATATTCTTACTGTTGCTAGTCAATTCATATACGAAAATATCATGTATGTACGTAAAAATTTGCACTTGTTTCATAAAAACAGTGACACACACAATTTTAATCTAAGAAATATTAATAACATAGATGTTGCCTATTCGAGACTGAGTAAAGTTAAGAAGTCATTTATGGGGCAGTGTGTAAAATTCTATAACAAAATACCCGAAAATGTGACTAGTTTGCCAGAAAACAAATTCAAATTGCATATGAAAAATTGTTTATGCTCTAAAGGGTATTACAAAATACTAGATTATGTAAATGACAATGATATATGGACATGTATAAATCCTCCAGCTCACAGTTTTATTGTTAACATGTATTGTAATAGAATTTAAGATTTTATTTAAAAAATGTGTTGAAGCGAGTTTCTTTTGGGCTCGACGTTTCTTCTCGCTTCGCAAACATTTCCCGAAACGTTGAGTGTACAAGTCCCGCGTGGTAGGGACTTTGTGCTAGGTAGAAAAAAAATATTGACGATTTAAAAGCATGTGTAAAGCATCTACTTAAATAAAAAACATTTTGAGTTTGAGTTTGAGTTTGAGTCGATTCCTTATGGGGTGAAACACATCTTCTGCAGTAGGTACATAACTTAAGAAAAATTATATCTTTCAAACAGAGCACAGTTACACATAGTAGCCAGTAGGTGTACTGTTGTAAGTTGTAACTGATAATGATAAGATTCGGTGGGTGCTGCCATGCCCAAAGTAGAAGAGATATCTTGTGTTGATTTACATAGTAAGTAAAGGATAATGTACTTATATCAGTGACATTAGACAATACAGAGAGAGCATTCGAAATGATTGCAGAAAAAGTAGGAGAAATTGAAAGAAATCGACAGGAACACGATCACGAAGATGACGGTCTAGAGAACCCGTTGGACTTCTGACCTGTTGAAGCTGTAAATGCAATGGAAGATTTCAGAAATGCCAAAGATTTCATATCAGAAAATGAGCTCGAACAAATGATAAAAGGTCTAAATGTTAGACCAGAAACGTATTTTCGATACAATTTGTAAGACTTTGTTAGACAAAACTGCAGTTTTGGAGAATTTGCTAGTAGGACAGGCGGCACAGGAAAAAGTTATATCAATACCATTAAAAGTTGGGTTACGAAGCGAATGACAAATTACTTGCAGTAGCTGCATCCACTGGCATTGCCGCTTTAAATATATACTGACTCACAATACATAGGCTCCTACAGCTGCCGGTAGAACATGGAAATTGTCCTACTAAATACACTTATTAGATCAAGCACTAAAAGTTTTATGCATTTACATTTGTACAAACATGAATGTCTATGTAGTAAACAATGGCGCGAAATTGGTATGAAGTGTCCGGGGTGTGACAGCGTAAGCGCAGGTTTTTTTTATTATTAGTAAATCACTTTTAAATAATATTAATAAATGTACTCACAAAAAGTAATGATATCGCATCAAAAACATAAATGTGAAAATGGGAGCCAAGTTCAATATTATGATATGGTGTGGTTGTCAACTTTACTGAGAAAAGAATTGAGATCTAAATGGATGCCAAGTTCTGTAGATAATCCTGAAATTTATGTATATTATTATTAAAAATATGACTTTCTAAATTTAAATAGTAGAATTATTTACACAAAGCAAATAACTTATGATCTGTTTAACCTCATCATTGACTTGGCTAGTTTTTATCAGCAAATGAAATATTCAGAAAATAGAACCTTATAGTATAAAAATAAGAACTTGCGTATAACTTAAAGATGATACGTTGATAAACCAAATTTAAGATGACTAGTATCTGAAAACTAGCCAAGTCAAAGTTGAGGTTAAACAGATCATAAGTTATTTGCTTTGTGTAAATAATTCTACTATTTAAATTTAGAAAGTCATATTTTTAATAATAATATACATAAATTTCAGGATTATCTACAGAACTTGGCATCCATTTAGATCTCAATTCTTTTCTCAGTAAAGTTGACAACCACACCATATCATAATATTGAACTTGGCTCCCATTTTCACATTTATGTTTTTGATGCGATTTAATATTTCAATTTCCGAGGCTGGTTAAGTATATACTATGCGCTACTATACTAGATCTTGGCTTATATGTGTCTTGGTAATCTTTAGGTATGTTTTGATTTATGTAGAATTCATTAAATATTTCACTTATTTCTGCAGGGCTTGATATATTGCCACCAGCATGCTGTATATTTGTTACAGTTGTACGGATTTCATTGGTTTCGGTAGTGTGTTGTTTAATTAGACCCCAGGTTGCTCTAATTTTATTTGTACTTCTTTTTATGTAGTTTATATTTGTATTCCTTTTTGAATATCTAATAGCGTATTTTAATACATTCTGATGTAGAAAAACACGGAGTGGCAGTTGCAATTATACTTTAATCTTCCATTGACACAATTAAAACAATCTATTTATCAATTATTATATTTAAAATTCACACTGAATACTACATTGCGCTATTTCCAACAAACTGTCTCACTCGAAGTTCAAAGATAGACTGACGATTTTCCTAATTTTGCTGTGCCCTACTCAGGGTCCATGTTGATACCATTATATTTTAACACCTCTGTATTTTTGTAAACACATGGTATGCAATAAATAAATTGAAATTGAAATTGACGCGCACTCGCCACCATTTCCCTCGTGCAATGCTCTCCCCTCTACTTCCCCTTTATTTTGATCTGTGGTGCCCTCTGTGCGTCAGTCGATCTTCAAGTTTTACATTACTTGATTTACTCTTTATGTTATTTTTAGCTGTAAATATATAATGTTTTGATAATATTAAGCAATAATTATAGTGATTATTTACAATACAACAAAATATAGCTAACAGTCGGCCATCCGATCCCAACGAACGACCTCGTACGTATTTTTTTTATAAAAAAAGACTACAAACATATTCTATACACAGAAATCTTATACACTGATATGCACACTGAGTAAGTGTACTAAATATAGGGTGACCCTAAATTAGTTCTTGATACGAAAGGCTATGCATGTGCTCATGATAACGAACAACTTTCCCTAAAGAACCCATAGTCAAATCCCAAAAAAAATTTGGACTCTTCATACTAATTTGGCCGGTCAGTTCATCGATTTGTATGGAGACTCAATTTTTTTTTTTGCGATTTGACTATGGGTTTCTTAGGGAAAGTTGTTTGTTATCATGAGCACATTCATAGACTTTCGTATCAAGAACTAATTTAGGGTCACCCTATATAATATTTCCATTTTATAACAACAAGTTAGAACTAAATTACTTCTCATTAATTTAATAAATAATTGGGTAATTTCCACTATCAAAAACAACCCAAGCAATGTTCCTCTTTAAATACTATTTCCCCGAAATAATTTTCTCGCTTGACACAAATTTTCAGTCTTACGTTCATGAAAAACACAAGCAGTTTGTCAAAAATATGACGTAATATTTGTGAAATAAGAACAATTTTAAAACAAAAATATCGTTTGGAAGTTCAATAAAAGTAAGTGAATGATAAAGTAGAAAACACCGTATTTATAACAGGATCTATTTATCCTGAACACCGTAACATTAATTTGGCAACAGGTCCCATTCGTCCTGAATACCGTAACATAAATTTGGCAACAGGCCCCGTACGTCCTTAATACCGTAGCAACGATTTGAAAACAGGCCCTATTAGACCTTATTACCGTAACATCAAATTGGTAACAGGCCGTATGCGCTTACATTAAAATGGCTACATTGTAGGTCTTAATTCTAAGACGGTCGGTTGGGTAGTAAACGCAGAATCTACGCTCGGAGGTCTGACAATATTCGTATTCTATTAATTGATCGCCAAAAACAGCTACCCCCCAAATAACCTTAAATAATTTTAATCATGAATTCATTTGATTCCTACTCCAATTTCAGTTCAGTAATATACTACACGACCTTTGATTATGTATATCGATATTTAATTTAGTTCATCGTCCATCTAAAATAAGGTTCCTAACACTTGGAACTTGTATGCCCAGAAAACATACTACATATACAATATTTTAGTTTTTAAATAAACACAACCTTAAGGGATCATCTATGTCTGTGCTTAGGGGACATCTCTGACATTTTGCTGTTATGGAATTTTTCTGTATATATCGAGTATGCATAGATATACATATATTCTCAAGTCGTGTAGAATACCTATTTACAACTTAACACCGAAATGTATTCAACTGTTCAGTCAGAGAGCGAGACAATCTCTTCTATTGTATCTAGTCTAGTCAAGCTGTAAAATAGGTAACTATCACTGAAATATTATGTTTGTAAACAGCATCTTCTGCCGACTATAATCTTAACATTTTTAATCCTCTAACATACCTACCCAGGTATTCCTTATTAATATTTTATTAACAATAACTAAAATTTCAATTAAACGAACATAAAATGTCAACTAAAATATTCTGTTAACTTGGGCAGTACTTAGAAAGTGGTACCTTATTTCGGTTAAGAAAATATAATCTTTGACAGAGTCTATGTTGAAATTACTCATTGTTTTATTGTAGTTTAAAAAGCGACCAAATTCGTCAGACATCGATAACCTCTTAATCCATCATAAAGCAACCCAGTTATTTTCCGTTGCCTTAAAGCATAACATTTGTGATAACATTCCTAAAGCAGTTTAGGAAAATAATAACTAGATACACTAGTAGGAGATACGATTTGCTCACTTTATTGCCATATATCTTAGATCGTTTCGGATTATAGACTTCACTTATTAACGATAAATTAAATTAACTATAAATTGTAGGTACCAAGTACAACATTAACTTCAGGATCAGGTAACTTAGTAAATCCTACAGTTCTTTAGGACATTTTTAAATAACAAAAACAGAGTAGAAACATTTTCCTTTCTGCACGATTACTTAAGACGTGAAAGATAATATCACTAAACGATTAATTAGCGGATAAAAACTTTGCATAATAATGCGGATACGTTAATTTCAACAATATCTCAATAAATTGTTAGCAGTACATAATACTGTATTACTTTTTTTTTATCTGAACACGTATGCATTGACTTGTAGTTGAGGTTTCAGAGTAAATATTTCTTCATTTTATTTTGCATAAACATATGAACGTATTTTATAATCAAGAAACTTCAAAATGCTATTGGTTACAATTCGATCACGTAAGGATTGTATTGAAATCAATCTGTGTAGACAATTGAAGATTATATCTACGCCTTATCCTCGAGTAGCTTCCGAGGTCATTTATAATCGCAAGTCCACCCGAAGAATTTTCGTTTTATGTAGGTAGTAATAACAATTTATTATCCAAAACAAATCAAAACCTCATCTGGTCCCAAACTAGTAAAATAAAAGCGGTCATTACCGCACACACTTTCTTTTTCAGAGTGCCTTGGCAATTAAGTAATTTAGTATATTCGTCTATCCCTTGCGAAAACACAGTTAAATTGGGCCATACGATATGAGAGACCCGTCAAACACTAAATCAGTTCAATATAGAAATAGTCTATATAGGTACCGACTTGCTGATATAACTATTCTTTTTCGAAAAAACATTATCAATAAAATCACAATAGTTAATGTTTTCTTTACAATATATACTTTTTTAAATAAATTTCCCTTTGAATTTAAGCAGAATTAAAATTATTAGATATAAATATTTATAATTTTAAATATCATTCAAATCTCAGGGAGCTTCTTTATATATTATGATATTTACATAACGGAGGTTATTAACAACACAATGCGAAGATGTAACTGACATAAATTTCCGTCAGCTGTCAACCGACAAGTAAGTGAAAGTTTTCCTCACAAATTATACAAGAGTAAAATGATACTCTTCCAGCGAACACGTCTATATACTAACACACTCAATGTGGCGTACAAAAACAACTTTGTATTGCTAGAATCTATCAGTCAATGCAATGGCGTCAATAAAAACGAATAAAAAGTATATTTGCCGTAAATTTGACTAACGTAATTTATATGTCACATTAATTATGCCTAGGAGGCTGTGAATCGATAAATATATGTACTATCAACAATGTTTAACAATATTCAATTTCATCTTCATAAATTGTGCAAATTATTTAACTTTATTGATTTTTGTTTTCTTAACATACCTACATACAGGTAAGTTCATTGTGCATTAATAAACCAGCTTTAAATTCAGAAAGTGCTCTCAGAATAAATATACAACCTCATCATTATCTTAAGGTAATAAAACTAACAAGAGAATAATTAAGATTATAAAAGAGTTGCACACTTATTTTTTTGTTATGCATCCATTATTTATTTGTGTTTGTTCACACCTTGCCTCCCATAGAGGTTAAGGTGCTTATGCGTGAACAACACAACCTGCATGTTGGACAGACAGAGTTCAGCCCCTTTCACACTGGCAAGATTTAAATAGACTATCTTGCTGCCATTCAAACGAAATAGAGAAGTCTCATACAAAGGTGTTACTTTCTGATAAGTAACAAGCTTTGTCTTGTTATGATGTTTACAACATTTAGATATATATTAACCAACGATTTCATTTCATTTCCTTTTCCAAGAGAATATAAACTGCTTTATTTGCATAACGGATTTATGAAATCAATTATGTTAAATATATCAACGGTTTCACCAAACCAGTTGATAGGTATTGTTTAAAAATTAATCTGCTTTAGGATTTTTAATGCTTTAAATTTTCAGAATTCTTTTTAAATTTTAAGTCTCCTTTTTTTGTTTTGTTCCTATTCTATCAGTCAACGGTTTATTCTATATTATATTTTACTAATATAGTTTTAAAATGGTATGAACTAAGTCGATACCTCAATATCCATACCAAATTACGCATGAATGTTGAAATTATTATATTATTTATGCAAGTAGGTAGTTCAGTTTCTTTTTTTAGACAGACAAATAGTTGAATATTTAGAGCAACTATATATATCTATTATGCTGTTATAAACTATATGAAACTATACAATACGTTTATCACCATAAAAACAAGCATTTAGTATTTATAAACCCTTTTTTTTGGTCTATTCAAAGGCAGATACACTGTCTTTCTTTCTGTTCTCATAGGGGTAAAAGAGAAGAAATGCTCGCAATCTTAGATAAATATATATCTTAAAACTTTTATATAATTGATAAAGCAAAAGTGAACAACATCAATCAAAGTGAACAACTTCCATCAAAGCGAACAACATCTCTCAAATTAAACATATTTCCGCAAAGTGAACAACTTCCACAAAAATTAACAACTCCCCTATACTTGGATAGTTTCTAGAAAATGCTTCAAGTCAAATCAATGAGCTGTCCTTCCCTTTCATATATTTATTTAGGTATTTTGTTTGCAGCAGGTAGGGTCTGGCAATAGCTATAAAAGAACTAAGTTTACTGTAATACGATATTATAGGCCTCTCAAGCAACATGTCTTACAATAGCTAGTATGACGTATTTACTTTACTTTTACTCTGTAGAATCGGTGGGTATTTAGAAATTATAATTTTAATAATTAAGAATAAAGATTGCGGGGCAAATACAAAGCCAACGTTAACAGTGCCATTGTTATTCTTCAAAGCTGACAAAAGAGTACATGGTTGTACGTTGTGATCTTTTTGAGAGAAGCAAAATCTAATGAAGCTCTGTACTATAAATCGTCATTGTTTTTGTAAAAGTTATCCATACATATTTATAATGATTACAGCCGGAATTATTTACCTCCGAATGTAAAAATAAGGCATAGTTTTATTCGCCTGGTCTATTGTATAAAAACTATATCGAGCAAAGTTTGACCAACTACGTTTTTAGGTTTTTTTTTAACGTCTTGGATCCCGAATAAACTTAAAGAATTTAAATTCAGTTTTTGTATTTGAATAATATTGTACACAGGAGGGAGGCAAATAAAGACATTAATAAAGAAAGAATACACAAAACGTACAGCTTATTTCCACAAGAAATTTCTTCCAGCGACATTTATAGGCGTAAATAAATGTCAAAAAGGATGTGTACAAAACAATATTATCTCTAGAGGGTCAAATCTTTGATAGAGTACCTAAATAAAATGGCTTACTCATTATGTATAGGTATGATTAATTTGCTATCAATTTAAATTTATACTTGAATATTGAATATCGTGAAAAGCTATATACATCAGGGCTGTCAGCCTTAACTGAATTAAATTATGGGCAAATCAATGGATTTGGAAATAAAATTCAATACACAACCGTATATTCAGTTACATATGGACTCACGTAAATTGACTGGTACCATGAACTTCCAAGCTCATCCTACAGCCATGCTCTCAGCGACTCGATGCGATGTGGCAGGTCATCCTACAGCCGCACTTCCGGCGGCACGGTGCGATGTTGCAGCTCGTCCCACAGCCACGTTCCCAGAAAGGCAGGAAACCCGTCGCTCGTGCGCAGGCTCTGCCGCAACGTCAGTGCGGTCCCGACGTACCTCGCAGGGGAAAACGAGTGTGTATTAGCAAAAGTTACCCAAAATTTAAGTACTTAAAAATTGTGAAAGCTATAAACAATTTCCATACCAAGAGAGCTAAGACTCGATGCGATGTAGTAGCTCATCAGCCACACTCCCGGTGGCGGCACGGTGCGATGCAGCAGCTCATCAGCCGCACTCCCGGTGGCGGCACGGTGCGATGTAGCAGCTCATCAGCCGCACTCCCGGTGGCACGATGCAATGTACGGCTCGTTCTACAGCTACGCAGGAAACCAGTCTCTCTTGCGCAAGCTCCGCCGCAACGTCAGTGCGGTCCCGACGTACCTCGCAGGGGAAAACGAGTGTATATTAGCAAAGGTAACCTAAAATTGAAATACTTGAAAATTGCGAAAGCTATAAACACTTTCCATATCAAGAAAGCTACGGTCATTCCTCAGATGAATTACTCGTTGTAACTTTAATAAAACAGGAAGCCTCAACTGCATATATTGGAAACGGCTAATAAGAAACGAAAATATTAAAATGTTGCCGTTAGTATAGAGTGGTTGCATGTGCTTACATGACGATGTTGAGAATACCCCAAAGAACAAAAAGCTCCATCGCTAAATTATTTCAACAGTTTCTATACGAACTTGAACTTACTATTTTGAACGTCCTACTTAAGAACCATATTATTAGTTATTCATTGAATACGCCAATAAATTGATCTTAAAATAAACGTTAACATTCAAAACATACATCTTTTCCAAACATCCAATCTAAGGCGATAAAAGAGTGTTCGTTTGCAGCCTACGTATTTCTGTAGGTAGAATGCAAACTTTTATATGTTTTATTTTTTTGCAAGTATTACCTTCATTTTAATAAAACATTTCGTAGTTTAACTAAGCGAATAAAGCCATGAAAAAAAAACTATTTCAAATAAAACTAACACATACCTTAAAACGTGAGCGATCCCACTTCTGAGATGTAGAAAAACACGGAGTGGCAGTTGCAATTATACTTTAATCTTCCATTGACACAATTAAAACAATCTATTTATCAATTATTATATTTAAAATTCACACTGAATACTACATTGCGCTATTTCCAACAAACTGTCTCACTCGAAGTTCAAAGATAGACTGACGCGCACTCGCCACCATTTCCCTCGTGCAATGCTCTCCCCTCTACTTCCCCTTTACTTTGATCTGTGGTGCCCTCTGTGCGTCAGTCGATCTTCAAGTTTTACATTACTTGATTTACTCTTTATGTTATTTTTAGCTGTAAATATATAATGTTTTGATAATATTAAGCAATAATTATAGTGATTATTTACAATACAACAAAATATAGCTAACACTTATATCTTGTGTAATTATTTTTACTATTTTCAGTCCCATATTTAAGCAGTTGTAGATACAAGTATCTTTTTGTTTTACTTGATTTAATAAGACCCTTTGTTTTCCAATTAGGTTTCTTTCTGTAGGAGACTTTTACTTTTTCTATAGGAAAACATAATTGAAATAAAGTTTTATATATATCTAGGAAAGTATTATAAGCGTCATTTGTGTTTTTCTTTTCAAAAACGTCAGAAAATGAAAGTTGTGCTACATATTTAATGAAAATATCTAAGTTTTGATCAATTTTTCGTCTCTTTATATACCAATGTTTTTCTGCATAGGATGATGTACAGGGAAGTTTTATTAATTGTCCAGTATGATCAGAAAGATCTAAATGTAACACTTCGGATTCGCACTTCCGAACGTTTGTAAATATATTATCAATACATTTTTCTGTGTTAGAAGTAATTCGAGTTGCTTCCGTAATAGTATTATAGATATTATAGGTTTTTAGAAGAGCTAGAAAATCAGTAACTTTTCGATTCTTTTCAAAAATATTTATGTTGAAATCTCCAGCCAAAATAATTCTCCTTTTGAGGTGTCGGAATTTTCGTGTCAATTTAAATAGAAGTGTATCCAGTTTTTCTAAATACAGTTTCATATTATTACCACATCTATATAGACAGATAATAACGCAGTTCTGTTCCGGGATAGTTATACCACAACATTCGAAGTCGTAATCTACTGACAGCTCTTGTACCCAATCTAGTTTGATATAATCTAGTGACTTTTTTACAAAGATACTCACTCCTCCTCTTCGTCTTTTTTTTCGACAATAGTGACAATGAGCTGTTTATTTTACAGTACACAACGCAGCCATAGGCTTTTGTGCTAGCGTCACAAAAGCCATGCAATTCTAATTTGTCTCTTTCTTGCGTTTTCAGCCACCTGGGTATCTGAAACTGACTGATTAACTTGATTTCCATCTTGATATTATGCCATTCTTCACAGATATTTTCGGGTACAGTCTCATCCCATTCTACGTTTGCCCTCCAAACGTCCTGAAACAGTATTTTTAATTTCGTAGTCAATGGAGAGAGCCAGCCTAAAGGGTCAAAGATCTTTGAGATGTCTGATAAAAGTGACCTTTTTGTAGGCTTTGATGTTGTGTTTATTTTTGACTCAAACGAAAAACTATCTTTTTGTGGATTCCATCTAAATCTCAAGGCTTTAGTGGACTCCGCCTGTCTGAAGTCGAAGTTTTCTTGATTTTGCATATCCACCTCTACATCTTCTAATAACTCGTCTGAGTTCGCCTTCCATTTTCTTAAATTAAATCCACCTGCTTTCAATATATTAATCATATCTCTCTGTAATTGTTTGGCTGACTGTACTGAGTATGCCCCATGGATAAGGTCGTCCATGTAAAAGGACTCCTCAAGGACTCTAGGAGCTAAACTGTCCTGATAGTTGCTTTTCTCGTCGTGAGCTAGTTGTTTAAGCGTCATCATAGCGAGAAATGGCGCGGATTTCGTTCCATATGTAACAGTCGCAAGCTTAAATTCTTTCAATTTATTATACTGATTATCTCTCCATAAAATCATCTGTAAGTACTGATCTTCACTGTTTACCCATATCTGTCTAAACATCTTCTCAATATCTGCTGTAAATGCATATTTGTACTGACGCCACTTGATTATAAGGCTCTGTAAATCCTGCTGTAGATTAGGGCCACGACACATTACATCATTCAGACTAAGCCCAGACGATGTTTTATTCGACGCGTTGAATACAACACGTAACTTAGTTGTAGTGGACTCCTCACGTGTTACACAGTGGTGAGGTAAATAACATCTGAGTTTTGTGTTGCAATCGTACACTGCGGGTGTCATATGTCTAAGCGCTTTATATTCACTGATAAAATTTAAATAATCTTTTGCAATTGTCTGGTTTTTTATAAGTTTTTTCTCTAAATTATAAAACTGCCTTTGATTTTGAGTGGCCTAATTTTTCCTGATAGTCTGATTTTAAAGGTATTCTGACTTCATAGCGTCCGTCATCTCGCCTTGTCGTAGTTGACTGATAAAACTCTATACACTGCTTGTCTTCTGCTGATAAATCTGATTGCTCCGAGATATCCTCTATCTCCCAAAACTTCTGTATCTCCTCAATGTTATGCAATACAACATTACATTGAAAAGTTTTTGCATTACCACTCAAAATCCACCTGAGCCGCGTTTGTTGTGCAGTCGGTAAGGTCGAGTTTACCTTGCATATTCCGTCCATTAATACGTTCGAGTAAATGTCTGCACCTAACAAAATATCTACAGGGCGTGATTTATAAAACTGGGGATCTGCTAACTGTATATTATCTAGATAGGACCAGTCAGGCTGCGAGAACGAGTTACTCGGTAGATTCTTGATTAACTGATTCATTATTAGTACATCTGTTTCGAATTCAAAGTCACTTAATGCCGATAAACATTTTATAGTTATTATACCCTTACTGTTACTTTCTTTATCTCCGATACCCGAAATAACTCCCTTACATTTATTTCTAGGTATTTTCAGAAGTTGAGCTGCGTGTTCTGTAATCAAGGACATTTGCGAACCTTGATCTAAAAGGGCGCGCATGACATGGTACGAACCATCGTAGGCTTGAACTTTGATTACAGCTGTTGGTAACAAGACTTCAATGGGGTCATCGTGCAGTGACACGTGCGAGCTACTTCGGAGTTGTTTACCTGCGTTCGCGCTAGTGTTCGCGTCAGCGACATTGCCCCCGCGCGCGCTCGCACCCTCCCCGCCCCGAGAGCCTTGTTGCGATGGGCGGGCGAACTGAGATTGCGTAAATGCTTCGTGAAGTAAACTGTTATGATCTTTGTTGCATTCACGACAAACCTTTTCTGATAAACATTGCTTTCCTTGATGATTAAATAGGCAATTAGGGCAAAGATTTAATTTTGTAACTGTTTTTAGTCGGTTGTAAGATGGCATTTCTAAAAATTTTCTACAAAAATATATTCCATGTTCATTACTGTGGCACAACGAACAATTATATTTTGATGAAGACGCAACTTGCTTAGCGTCCGGTTGCGAAATAACTTTGCTGCTGGTGAATGAACTTTTGTAGTAAGTAGGTCTCGGATTTTTGTTATAATTCTGATTTTTAGTTATTGCTGGAGATTTTTGAGTAGGCGTGTCTTGCTTCCTACGAGATGACTCTAAGGTCGTGAATTTGGCTTCCAAAAACTTTAAAAATTCTTGTAAATTTGGTAATTCACGGGGGTTCTGAACAGATTCTATATAGTCGGAGTGGGTGGCTGTATCTAGTTTCTGCGATAAAATATACACAATTATGGGGTCCCATGAACTGATATCTACCCCTAAATTTTTTATAGCATAGAGGCACTCTTGAGTCGTGTCATGCATGCGTTTTATAAGCGAGACTGATTGTTGTTGTATTACTGGAAGGCTCATTAAAATATTCATATGCGAAGTGAATATTAACTTTTTGTTATTATATCTCTGATTTAATATGTCCCAGCAAACTGAGTAATTATCGGAACTGACATTCAGGTGCTGTATTAACCTTTCTGCTTCCCCTCTAACTTTAGATTTGAGATACTGCATTTTTTGGGCATTTGACATTGAACGGTTATTATGGATAGCTTCTACAAATAAATCCTTAAAAGAAATCCAGTTGTTATAGTTCCCGCTGAAAGTCGGAATCTCCATTTGAGGGGTTGATTTCTCCATATGAGCGACGGACCACATTTTCTTGTTAATTGCTTTTTTAATTTCTTGGTACTTACATTCATATGAAGAGAAAGTTCTCTCATATTCCTGGTTGGATCCCTCCAGTAGGCTGTCCAGATCCCAGTGTAAAGAGTCAATAGCTGCCCAGCGTGACTGGATCGTGTGGAGAAGGTCATCAAACTCCCACTTTTCCGTAACTGACTCTAAATTGATGGATGTGACTGCGCGATGGAAAGCTTTAAAATTGCTGCTCTGTTTCCTCAGCATCTCCTCGGTCCTGCTTACCGTGGCGCTCGACACCTGCGCCGGAGCGTTGCTGCCGCATTCCATCAGGATATCTTGATTTGTCCTATTAGTTTCAACCGACTTCGGAATGAACGTCGGAGGCTATATGATGGGTGTTTTTGGTCTCTCCTGTGTAGGGACCTCATAGTTTTGAATAATACTTCTGATGTTACCATACCTTTCCAACACTCTCTCCTTATCTTTTTCAATAAACTCCTTTAAACTAGGCTCTAACTGACCGGCTGATAATTTTTGAAAATTCGATTCATACTCAAACCAATAGTTATCCAATATATCTAACTTTCTCTTGATGTAGTCGGCGGTCTTCCTACCTGCTCCATCTTTCTTGAAATTGGTAAGAAGATTCTCTATTGCCGAAGACAACTGCTGCTGATTGGCCAAGATATCGCTGACTGAAGCCATTGTTTAAAAATAAAAGGACTGATCTTACTTGAAAGCTGCTGTTGCCTGCCCAATGGTATCGACTTGGCTAGCTCGTCACCTCTGCTGGCTGCTTATCTGCTGAATGCCCGAGACCTTGCTCCTCGGGACCCACTGCAATCCTTTGTTTTACAGTAGGATACTGCTAGGAAATTACTATGACACTTGATAGCACAGTAACAGTCACAGTTCGTACAAACTTTTAAAACGAATGCACTATGTCACTATAGGTCGAAAGCGGAACCACAGTCACGTATGCGTTTAGAGTTCACTTGAGTTCAAACGACACGTGTAAAGATCCCGCCTTACCGTAAGGCTCGAAGGACCAATGTACGGGGTTGTATCCGTAACAAATAACTGATAGTAATAAAAAACTGTTTAAACTGAAAAACTGTATATTAAAAACTGTAAAACTTAAACTACTGATGAACTGATGAAATAAATGATAGTGAGTACGCGCGGCGCGCTTGATGACCGATTGCGAACTGATTTTGTACAAATAATGATTAATTAGGTCAAACCGTAAAGTATTGACGATGCATTTCTGCAGTGTACGTGCTTGCTCGTACAATATTATAGAATTCTTATAGAACAAATATTGTTTGTCCTTTCGTCCATTAGAAGGCCACTATCGACTTAAACACACCCTGCAAAATGTTTCATAGAAAATAAATCTTATAGGTAGGTAATAACTAGTAGGTACTAAAAAAGTTATCTTACGTAGTTTATAAACGCTCCGATTGAACGAGCGATGCTCGGTCTCCCAGCTAGTTTATATATTATTCCAATAAGACAACAAGCCGAACGTTTTTCTTTTTAATAGTGATTTAAAATCTCGCTTTTATCTTTTTCCAAGCCTTGAAAGTAATTTTATATTTATCGCTGTGTAGTTATATGGTGTTATAATATGACTGCATTAAAAAAAAAATGATCTCCTACTGAAATTTCAAAAAGCCATAAGTAATTGTTTTGTTTCCCACCTCGTATTAATTTTTAATTATAGAGCGTTTCAACAAATAGTTCCTATGCCGTTATGTTGGCAGCAATGTTTTCCACACACACTACATAGAACGCACTACATAGAACACACTAACAAAATCGGTAGAAGCGTCTTCGCGTGTTGATGTCGTTGATAGACAGGGGAGCCAACATAACGGCATAGGAACTATTTGTTGAAACGCTCTATAATAAAATTCATGAGTCCTACAATGGCACTCAATAACTATGAGGTCACGTCTTAGTATTTCAACCATTTTTAGAACAAAATATCGTTTTTGGCAGGTGATAAAAAATAAGTAATTCAAATGACTAGTAGTTGTCTACCCTATTAATTACGTTTGTTTGTTTGTTTGTAATTTCTTTATTGTACGTTGTTTTTATTTATTTAAAATCTTTTGAAATGGCGAAGATTAAGAAAAATTCAACGAAAGAAAAAAAGTAAAAGACAGGCTTCGTAAGAGAAACGCATAAATACACTGAAGTAAATAATATCCTGAACAATATCGTATTCAAAAGGAAGAGAAAAATCAAATTCAAAGTGTTCAAGATATGAATAAAAATGCTAAAAGGGAACAAATATGAAGATGGGGTAAAAACTTAAGGAAATATTTGAAAAAGAAGAGAAGAAAGAAAAGAATTTTTTTGCTACATGACGAACCAATCAGTGAAGTGATATAACAGAATCTATCTCAGTATTAGACCCTCTAGGAGTCGGAAATAACCCACAAAATAAGAAAGATGTGCAGGAAAATATTATGAAATGAAATGAAAATATTTTATTCGAAGTAGGTAACAGTGTACACTTTTCGAACATCATTATTTTATCTACCTAATACCTAATACGAGGTACGACACCTAATACGAGGTTCCTACCACTCGGAACTCGAATACCCACCGTTTCGGGAAGTGTTTGCGGAGTGAGAAGAAACGGCGGGCCCTAAAGAAACTCCCTCCAACACATTTTAAAAAAATCTTATATTTTATTACATCTTAATGCTAGATCAATAAATGAATTATACAATGTCATGTCTGTAAATAAAATATACAAAAATAAGAATAAAGAAAGAAAGGATTCAAAAGAGATAAAAGTAAACATTATTTGTATCTAATGACTAACAGTTCCAAAAACTAATGACAAGAGCAGGCCAGTTCACACGGACAGCACCCGATCACGAGTATAACGCGAGAGTCAGCCATGCATCGCTCCCCTCAACCATATTTGAGGGAAGGGAACGACCCGGCTCCCGATACGCCACCATCCGCACGAACATTTAAGCGAGCATGCACCGCTTCGATCAATGGACAAAGGAAAAGTCTTACCGAATCCCTTGAGTTCTTTCACAATAGAGTTTGCATCTTTCTTGTCTCACAATATGTCATGAAAATGTAGCTGTGTTGGTTTGAGAAACACTTACCGTCCAAGCATTTCTATCATCTAAGTACTCACATGTCTTATAGTAATCTTGATTACATAGTGGCTTTTTTTACATAAATTTTGAATTTATTCTCTGTTAGGTTTACAACATCTTCTGGTATTTGCATTGTCCCACAAACGACTTACTAATCTTACTGAGCCTAGTAGATACAAGCTGAAGCTTACTGTCATTCCTAAGATTACGAGTATGTCTGTCCGAATTTAGTGTTAAAGTTTTTTCGCACATACATTATATTTTCATAAATATATTGTCAGGGAAACGTTAAAATATTGATTTCTTTAAAATTTTCTCTAAGTGAATCTCGAGATCGCATTCCGTAAATCGCGCGAACAGCCCTTTATTTGTAGTCCAGAAATAGTATTTTATCAGCTGCATGCCCCCATAAAAGTATACCGTAAGACATAATACTGTGGAAGGAGCTGAAATATACTAGTCTTGCTGTTTCTATATCTGTTAGGAGCCTAATTTTTTTAACAGCATAAGCAGCTGAACTAAGCCTGCCTGCTAAAGTTTATATGTGAGGACCCCATTGAAGTTTTGAATCTACGGTTATACCTGAGAAAACTGTTTTTGGTACGAATTCTAAAACACTACTAGCTAATGACACGTTTTGAGTTATGTTTTTAACATTCAGTAAGGTGAAATTTATGCATTTCGTTTTTTTGCATTGAGGACTAGGTTGTTCACGGTGAACCAATTGTGTACTTTACAAAGAGTGTCGTTTACTTCGTCAATCATATCACTTTGTCTGTCAATTTTAAAAACTAGAGATGTATCATCCGCAAACAACAGTTTTAGACAACGATTAGCTTGCAAGATCGCAAAAATGCATCAAAACTAACTAAATAAATAATAATACTAGTTGAAGTAATTGGAAAGTTTAAAACAAAATAAATAAACTATCTTTAAAGGAGGAAAATACCTATAAGAAAAAACAAGTTTAAAAAGTTCAGTCGCAGAAACTAAAGAAAGTGGAAACAAGATACCGTAGATAAAAACGTCGATTAGTTAAATAAAGATGTGAAAATTGATAAAATAAACGTTGTTCAGCAAATCACTATATCGAGGAGTGTGTGACCATAACTAAAATTTAAGCAAAAACAGAAAATATCTTTCTCAAAAGGAATTTTAAAATATAAGACGAAAAAGAAACACAAAGTGCTTAGGATGATTCCTTCGTAATGAAGAATAAAGTAGTGGGAACTAAATATAAAAATAAAATGGTTGATCATAATCATTACCATCCTGCCTAAATTATTACCATCCTGCCATATTTCATTACCGTCTACAGCATCATTACATTCCTTCTGTTTTCTTTAAGGATAAAAGTACCCTATGTGTGCCTTTTATATAAAATTATCTGTAATGAGGACACAAACACCCCAGTATATAATGATTTTTTGTAAATAGTTATAGTAAAACAAATGTACTGCTGTGAGATCGATCTGTTTTGCCATATTTTGCTGGTACTTTTGCCACTTTGGTGCCGCTCTCCTCTGGGGCCCGAACTGGTTTGTTTCACGTCCGGTGCCGACTGAAAATCAGCGCTGCAGGAAACTGCAGCATATGCTGAGCTCGGAACCGTTTCGCTAACACGGCACCCGCCTACTTACATATAAATGTTTAAATTAAATTTCCTATTATGTCTACTGTTTTTATATATTATGTTCTTGTTATTGTTTTCTCTTCTGTTTGTAAAATGTTTAAACCTGTTTTGTAAAAAGTGTCGTGTAAGTGAATAAATGTTATATCTATCTATCTATCTATCTATCTGAATAAATAAAATAAAAATAAAATAAATAAATTTAATAAAATAAAAAAATATCCGTAAAAAATTCCATTTTAGGACGAAATTCTAGGAATAGGAATTCTAGGAATGACCCAGTAGTATCATGGTATCATAACTTGGAATTTCCAAGCGGGGTTCACAAAAAGAGTCTAGGGAAAACTCGGACGCATTTTGCGGACGCATATATATATATATATATATATATAATATTATATTATATACATTTCTTTTTGTTTTACGATATAAAAATTAACTATTTAATCGGTATGTAGTTATTCAATTTAAATGTTATTGTACTGGAACTTCTTTAACTTTAACTTTATTACTTCCTGATTTGTGTGTCTACTTTGTCCGTAGGTTTTTCTCCTAAGGGTTCGAACAGAATATCAGCGCTGTGGTTATGAGCTTTATAGCCACAGCACTATGCTGAGTTCGGGCCTTTTCGGCAACATGCATGTATTAATTTGTGCATGTATTGAATTGTTTCCTCACTAGTTTATAAGATCTTTTGATTTATGTTTTATTCTATTTTCTTTGTTTTGTTGCTGAATAAACTTTTTTTTCTTTCTTTTCTTTTTCTTTTCTTTCTTTCAATTTTAGGTGATGGCAGCCCTAGGTGAGGGGTAACCTAAAATCTCACCAAGTATCATCAGGGGGCGAGGGGGGCGGGGGCTGGGGGGGGGGTTAAAAAAATGCTAAAAACATCACGTGATTAATGGACGCCCCCCATTCCAAAACATGAACGCAACAACAGCTCCCTCCCAAGTCCCACCGAGAGTTGATTTATTGTACAAGACACCTCACCTGAGCAAAGAGAATGATCTTGTCTGTCACATCACTAGTGTTTTTTCTAAGCGTGGAGCCAGAAGCTCTCGCAAGAGGTCCGGAGTCCGGACCGGAGTAACGAGCTGGGCTTACGGGATTTAGCTATCCTGTTGTCAGCTAGAACCTTAGAGGTATTCCAAGGAGTCAACCCATGGAAGGCGGCATTTATTTGTATTATCTAGTGTATTTGTCATGCATGAGTCGAAATAATTTCTTTATGGGTTCCTTGGGGAAAGTTGATCAGAATCAGGAGCAGAAGCACTGATTAAAATTCGACGCACGACTAGATTTACACCTGTATAGTATACTGCCGTGCTTACGATAAGAGCAGTACGTATATTTATAAAAGCAGTAACTTCATCCATTTCGTCATTTAATAATGTGAGAACTAATAAATAAGGCAGATAAATGATAGATAACGCTGTATAAAAATACTGAATCTAAGCTACACATTTCAAAAATCGTATTTAAAATAATCCAAGGAAACAATCTGAAAAATGCAAAAGTGTGACGAAAACTCGAAAGTGTGTTTCACAGACTTCTCTTATCGTACAAAATTATCAAGCAGGCTGTCAAGTATGTACTACACCGACAGAAAAACGCCAGTCGTTGCATGTTTTCTCGACCTGTCTAAGGCAGGTCAAAAGCCTTGGACAGGACAGGTTTCCTACAAAATCCTATGGAAAAAACTTGAAAAGATCAATTCTCCACCTGTGATCACAAACTTATTGAAAAATTGGTATGGAAACCAGGTCAACTGCGTTTGATGAGCGGGAGAGCTATCTGAGCCCTACTGGTTGGAGTACGGGGTGAGACAGGGCGGCCTGAGCTCGCCCACGCTCTTCAACCTTTATGTCAATGAGCTGATCGACGAGCTGGGCAGCACGCGTGCCGGCTGCCACATCGATGGCGTCTGCTTAAATAACATCAGTTACGCAGACGACATGGTGCTGCTCAGTGCGTCGATCTGCGGTCTCAGGAGACTCGTGGCTGTGTGTGAGCAGTATGCTGCCCAACACGACCTAGTGTATAATATTAAGAAAAGCGAGGTCATGGTTTTTGGGGACGGCGGTAAATACCCGACTAAGGTACCACCCATATTTCTAAATGGCGCTGCACTGCAGCGAGTCTACAAATTTAAATTCTTGGGTCACATGATTACCGCCGACCTCAAAGACGATGACGATATCGAGAGGGAGCGAAGGGCGTTGTCGGTAAAAGCAAACATGTTGGCTCGCAGGTTCGCTCGAAGCTCGAGGGATGTAAAGCTTACCCTTTTTAGGGCATTCTGTGCATCTTTCTACGCGTGCAGCCTGTGGGTCGACTATACTCAGAAGGCTTACAACGCCCTTCGAATCCAGTATAATAATACGTTCAGGGTGTTGATGGGGTTGCCGCGTATCTGCAGTGCCTCGGGAATGTTCGCGGAGGCGCGTGTTGATTGTTTCTACTCCAAAGGTGCGCGTCTCTGGTACGCAGAGTACGCGGCAGCTCTAACACTTTCTGCAGCAGTACTGCTGCAGTGTTCACGTGGCGGTAATCGGACCTGTTTTTGCTAAATTAAGAAATTGAATTTTTGTAATAGATATGATAACTAACATATTTTTTAAGTACAATATGCTAACACTATATTGTGATCCTAAGTTGGTCTTAAATAAATGAAAATTGAAATTATCGTAACGTAAGCACGGCAGTATACGCTTGACTTGACATGAATGTACCGAACGGAATGACTTTGTTGGTCTGAGGTTGGCGCGAACGGTTGCTACTGTCAGAACGGTAATTCTTCCAATTTTAATACTCCGAATTATTCCGAAAGTTTCAGAAATGTACAAAGGGAAAGTTTTAAAGCGGATCGCGCAGGCGTAAAAGCGCGCGCAGCATGAATGAAAAAAAGGCACATTTCTCAATCGTCGAACAAAACCTTACGTCTAATACGGCTTTGTGTTGATTAAATACAAGATTCACCTGCTTTTCTTATAGGCACACAAGTAGGTAGGAATAGTGATTGAAATACGATTAAGCGAAGCGGCACTATCCGCTTATGTTTCACAAAACAGAATCACAGAAGTGAGCGGTTGCGAGATCGATAGGGCGCGCGGCACGGCGAGTACGGCGACAGTGGTGCGGCGGGCGGTGTCGGGCGGAGTGACCGGTCGCCGGGCGCCGCGCCGGGCGGGACGCGTGGGGCCGCGCGCTGGCGGCGTGGGGCTCCTGGCTGGCCGGCGGCGTCTGCGGCGTGCTCCTCCTGCTGCTCCTCGTGCGCTACTGCCGCCTCATGCCGCGCCAACATAACTCTTTCGGTACGTACTCACCTATACAGGGTGTTAAATAGGTGAGTTTGTTTTAAAAGGTTACTCAGAATTAAGTAAGTAGGTATATTTTATTTTTGCTAATTTGAAGATAGTTAATTAAATTAAACTCATTTATTTATTATTGTTATAATCATATCTTTATTCTTTGGATTTGGCACAGTCAGTCTTAAGAATCAGCTCTTTTTTACATTAAAAATATAAATATCACGATTGTATATCAAGCATAAATATCATGTATATCCTTCTAAGATACCTCAAATAATGTAACAGTGGGTTCTATTCATGAAACTGAACAGCTTTTCCCGAGGAACCTATACTCAATTCGCAAAAAATATGTTGGACTTCCCATACATTTTTTATAACAATTAAAGACATTTTTTAATACCTGACATTGTGACATTATTATTAGAATTTTTAATTTATTATATGTTAATTTTGGGTGCATGTAATTTTTTTTATTGAATATTTTAATTTCTTAATTTCAATGTTGCATGCCATTTCTATGGCAAATCATGTAATGTACTATTTAAAAATTTAACATCTTCTGTCACCATGATTTAAGCAATAAATTATCATTCATTCATTTATTCATACAAAATCGGCGGATCAGTTGATTGATTAGTATGAGAAGTAAAATAAAAAAATTGCGCATTAAGTACTTATAGGTTGAAATAAAATGAAATGATATATGTTTATTTGCTTAGGTTTCTTGGGGAAAGTTGTTCAGTTTCATGAGTAGAAACCGTGGTTAAATTTTTTCAGGTATTTCATAAGGACCCTATATAAGGTGCTTCCAAAATATATGCCACGGCTGAAATGGGAGTAAGAGTCATGAATATAGATTACAATAGTAAAAACAAATCGTACCCCGGAGTATTTAAATTGATTTGGGAGATTAAACAAATTTTGTTTACCTTGATTTAATTTTGCATAACACGGTCCGTCAAATACGTACGCTCCGCCATGAAATCATGAATGAACTCGATGTCATTTCGCTAACTAAATGAAAGCAACGCACGCTCGTGTCGCTTTAGACAGGTTATTTTAGTGATCAGCTGATTGTCTTTAAATGGAATGTAGAGCAGAATAAACAAACTTACCAATTATTAAAACGGCTTATTCACGTAACAAAAGGTGATAAACTTATCACACTTTGACAGGCTTTGGACTGTCAAATTACGTACTGTAAAGTATCAATGGTGGCTGACTCACACCAAACCTGCTCATACGGGTTCACGGCATAGGCAGGGATGTTATTGCACTCGCGGTAGCAGATTATCATCACGTTATTTACAAGATTAACACAACACTGGTGGCTGACTCTTACACCAAACCTTTGCTCATGCAGGTTTACGGCATGCGCAGGGATGTTATTCGGCACTCGCGGTAGCAGAGTATCATCGCCTTATTTACAATATTTTACACAACATAACACTGGTGGCTGACTCTTACACCATACATATAGATATTGCAACTCTAGCGGGGAGGCTTAGCTCGGCTGCCTACGCCGACAAGAAAATAAGGCAATTGACGGACGTAACAACTGCCAGATTAGTATATTTCAGTTACTTTCACAGTATAATGTCTTATGGCATTTTACTGTGGGGACACGCAGCAGACATTGAAACCATTTTCATTCTATAAAAAAGAGCAATCCGAGCTATATACCAACTACGATCCCGAGAATCACTTCGAGATAGATTTAAGGAAATAAATATTCTAACAGTTGCCGGTCAGTTTATTTACGAAAATATCATGTACGTTCGTAAAAATCTAAACTTGTTCTTCAAAAATAGTGACAGACATAACCGTAATTTGAGAAGTGAAAATAATCTTGACATAGCTTTCTCGAGGCTTAGTATAAGGTGAAAAAATCATTTGTGGGGCAGTGTGTACGCTTTTATAACAAAATTCCGAATGACGTGTGTGAACTACCAGAATGTAAAAAGAAACATATAAAACGCTGTATTTGTTCAAGAGGATACTATAAGACTGTAGATTATTTTAATGATAATGACATTTGGAATATTCCTCCAGCAAAATGTTATGACTTTTATAAGTGTACCTACGTAAAGAAATAAATGATTTTGAATTTTGAATTTTACCTTTGTTTACGGCATGCGCAGGGATGTTATTGCACTCGCGGTAGCAAAGTACCATTTCACCACCTCTTGATTTGTATGTACCTACGTCTGGGTGACATGGTTATCTCACTCGCGGGAGGGGGTGGTCATGGGTGGTGCAAAACATTCGCGTCGCGACTGCGCGTCACTGCTGCGCATAGCGAACTGACCTCTGAACTGTACGAAGGGCGCGAGCGCCGCTTGCCCCCGCCGGGTCGCGCCCCGCCCCCGCGCGAGTGATGCGAAAGGGGTGCGGATGACAGAAATCAAAGCCTTGTGCGGCATGATATAAGGACCGACTTTGTTTGATGTCTAGCCGCAACGTCGGAGCGTTTACGCAGTTTCCGCGCGCCTAGTTTTCATTCAACACACTACGGGCGAAAACACATCAGAGCGGCGCGGCGCCGCGACGCTGAAATCGGCGGCGCGCGTTGCGCCGCACCGCTGAACGCAGCGTTGCGCGGCGCGCGTGCCGCACCGCTCGTAGCTGTGGCGCGCACCGCTCGTACCCGCGGCGCGACGCTCGCTCGTAGCCGCGGCACGCGCCGCTCATATCCGCGGCGCGCACCGCTCATATCTGCGGCGCGGCGGCTCATATGATGTCCACAGTTTCTGTAGGTCGAACGCTTGTTTTTAGGGTTTCGTAGCCAAATGGCAAAAACGGAACCCTTATGGATTCGTCATGTCTGTCTGTCTGTCCGTCCGTATGTCACAGCCACTTTTTTCCGAAACTATAAGAACTATACTGTTGAAACTTGGTAAGTAGATGTATTATGTAAACCGCATTAAGATTTTCACACAAAAATAGAAAAACAAACAATGAATTTTGGGGGTTCCCCATACTTAGAACTGAAACTCAAAAAATTTTTCTAACATCATTTTTTTCTAAACTGAATAGTTTGCGCGAGAGACACTTCCAAAGTAGTAAAATGTGTGTCCCCCCTGTAACGTCTGAAAATAAGAGAATGATAAAACAAAAAAATATATATGATATACATTACCATGCAAACTTCCACCGAAAATTGGTTTGAACGAGATCTCGTAAGTAGTTTTTTTTAATACGTCATAAATCGTAAACCGCAATTTACCTACAACGAACTACAAGAACTTTTATAATATAAAAACCAATAAATTTTGGGGGTTCCCCATACATTAAGAACTTAGGACTCGCCCATGAACGGTTCCGTAGCAGCAAGTAACATAATAATATTATGTAAGTTCTTAATGTTCTAAGTAAGGGGAACCCCCAAAATGTATTGGTTTTTTTTCTATTTTTGTGTGAAAATCTTAATGCGGTTCACAAAATACATCTAATTACCAAGTTTCAACAGTATAGTTCTTATAGTTTCGGAAAAAAGTGGCTGTGACATACGGACGGCTAGACAGACGGACAGACATGACAAATCCATAAGGGTTCCGTTTTTGCCATTTGGCTACGGAACCCTAAAAACAAGCTTCCGACCTACAGAAACTGTGGACATCAAATGAGCTGCCGCGCCGCAGATACGAGCGGTGCGCGCCGCGGATATGAGCGTTGCATGCCGCGGCTACGAGCGTTGCGCGCCGCGGGTACGAGCGTTGCGTGCCGCGGCTAGGAGCGGTGCGGCGCGCGTGCCGCGCAACGCTGCATTCGGCGGTGCGGCGCAACGCGTGCCGACGATTTCAGCGTTGCGGCGCCGCACCGTTCTGTTGGCTTAATAAAGTAAGGGCGAAAACACAACAGAGCGGCGCTGTGCCGCGACGCTGAAATCGGCGGCGCGCGTTGCGCCGCACCGCCGAACGCAGCGTTGCGCGGCGCGCGTGCCACGCCGCTCGTAGCTGCGGCGCACACCGCTCCTAGCCGCGGCGCGCACCGCTCGTTTCCGCGGCGCGACGCTCGTAGCTGCGGCACGCACCGCTCATATCCGCGGCGCGCACCGCTCGTATCTGCGGCGCGGCGGCTCATATGATGTCCACAGTTTCTGTAGGTCGCACGCTTGTTTTTAGGGTTCCGTAGCCAAATGGCAAAAACGGAACCCTTATGGATTCGTCATGTCTGTCTGTCTGTCTGTCCGTCCGTATGTCACAGCCACTTTTTTCCGAAACTATAAGAACTATACTGTTGAAACTTGGTAAGTAGATGTATTCTGTGAACCGCATTAAGATTTTCACATAAAAATAGAAAAAAAATCTATGAATTTTGGGGGTTCCCCATACTTAGAACTGAAATTCAAAAATTTTTTCTAATATCATTTTTTTCTAAACTGAATAGTTTGCGCGTGAGACACTTCCAAAGTGATAAAATGTGTGTCCCCCCTGTAACTTCTAAAATAAGAGAATGATAAAACAAAAAAGTATATATGATATATAAATAAAAATATATATGATACATTACCATACAAACTTCTACCGAAAATTGGTTTGAACGAGATCTAGTAACTAGTTTTTTTAATACGTCATAAATCGTAAACCGCAATTTACCTACAACGAACTACAAGATCTTTTAATTGGTTTTTAAAAATTTATTGGTTTTTTTTTCTATTTTTGTGTGAAAATCTTAATGCGGTTCACAAAATACATCTACTTACCAAGTTTCAACAGTATAGTTCTTATAGTTTCGGAAAAAAGTGGCTGTGACATACGTACGGATAGACAGACATGACAAATCCATAAGGGTTCCGTTTTTGCCATTTGGCTACGGAACCCTAAAAACAAGCTTCCGACCTACAGAAACTGTGGACATCAAATGAGCCGCCGCGCCGCAGATACGAGCGGGGCGCGCCGCGGATATGAGCGGCGCATGCCGCGGCTACGAGCGTTGCGCGCCGCGGCTAGGAGCGGTGCGCGCCGCGGATAAGAGCGGCGCGGCGCGCGTGCCGCGCAACGCTGCGTTCGGCGGTGCGGCGCAACGCGTGCCGCCGATTTCAGCGTTGCGGCGCCGCGCCGCTCCGCTCTGTTGTGTTTTCGTCCTAAAGCAATTTATTTTTATGATTGTTATTTTTTTGTATGGAAAGAAAAGAACAATTTCCGGACATGAATTTCTCATTTTCGTGATCAGTATACTTGATACTTTCTCCCATTTCAGCCGTGGCATATATTTTAGAAGCACCCTATATATCAATTGAGATATACCTATCATGAGAACCCTGGACATAACTGCCTAAAATTTGAACAGAGTTTCGAACTCATATTATATTTGAATATAGGCTCCATTTCCGAATGAACCACATTTGATTTCAAGCGTTAGGGTAATTTTTAGGTCGTTGGGCCGCAATGACTTCCTGCCAAAATTTTGCCTGGACCTTACGAGGTTAAGGTTTTCATTGCAAATCGTTTTGAATATGCTTTTACTTAATTTTTTCAGATGAACAGTATCTTAAAGAAAACCACACGTTTAGGGAAAATAACGTGTACTCCACTCGGGACAGCTACAAACTGAAACACGCTGAACATGAGGTATGTACATCACAATGTATTCTCTTCTTTAACAACTCAAGCGACCACAGCGAGAGTGCAACAAGATTTTTTGCGTTTGGAACCTCGATTGTCTCTCTAGCAGCAAAAACTCTCGGACCGAGTTTGGTAGGTAGGTAGATATTGCGATATCGAGCATCTTAAGTATGGCCGATATCGAAGGACTACGACGCGAAATTTTCCCGGTCTCAAGACCTTCATTAAATGGGCCACGACGTTTATTGGCTCATGTGCCGCAAGTGGCTGAACCACCACGGGCCGTTCATAATTATAGTCCGTGAGCCCACTCCCAAATTGCCTACGTCATATGACATCACGATAAAATGCATGGCACACGGTCAGAAAAGTTGTGCTGAGCGAGAATCAGAAGATTGTCGTACCAAAATTTGGCCGGAAGTTGGAAAAAAATCTTCACTTCCGGTGAAAATTTAAAGGGTCTATTTTCGTCATGTGACATCATTACGAGACACGTGGCATCATTTAGACTTTTATTCATAGAAAGGGTAAACATAAGTCTGCCAGTCCTGTAATAGCCGGAAGTACTTGGCAGATGTAACGGCACACCTATGGATTTGGCATTTTCTTTATCAAATTAACTTGTTAAAACTGTTTCTAGGACACTGGTATGAGACAAAAGATACCGGTGCAAATGACGCCGATGACAATGGCACCGGTGCCAAAGGCGCCAGTGCAAAAGGCACCGATGCCAATGGCATAGGACAAATGACGCACGAAAATACTATATAAGGAGAAACGCAGCCGCAAGACGTCAGTTAAGATTCGGACCTCAAAGAGGAAAGGCTGCCCGGACAAGCCACGATATAAGTCGCGATTAAGTGTCTAGTTTGAGTTTAGTCGTAATAAATGATAATCGCGGATGGTGTCGAGTTCTTTCTAAAAATCTTTAGTGTTGGTATCAGAGAAAGTGATAAGTTTGTAAGTGAAAACAAAACCATAAGCGGAGCATAGGTGTTGCTGTGGGTATGTGCTTTTATTTTACTTGAGTGGGACCATAAGATTTAATATAGATCTTAAATTATCCAAAATCTATTTCCAGTTTAAATTACTATGTGTTAATTAATATTTTATTTCAGCTTCAGGAATCCGATCTTAATTTATGGGCAATAATTATTGTCATACTGTTTCAGTCTTATAAGACGAAAGGAACAGGTGATTTTATAACTGATTGGATATGGATTTGATTCTACCATTTTATGTGGCTATACTGTTTCAGTCTAGAAGACGAAAGGAACAGTTAGCCTGATGATTCTATCGTGTCTGAGGCCAAGGTTCTTAATAGATATTTCACAAAAAAAGTGTTGAAGATTATTTGTTCTAGTCTAAGGAAGAAAAGAACATTCGAGGGTTCACGGGCGACTTGTATTAAGCGACATTTTTGGAAACACAGGTAACCTCTCCTTTAAAAATTTATTTATTACAAAATACCTCACAAAATATAACTTCTGAATAATATTTAAAATATTAAGAATATCGAGAATCTATATAATTCTAAAAAGTTAAGTTTTAATGTTTATTTTTCCAAGAAATATTTTTTAAAATCAGTCTCCTGAACATTTCTAATAAAAGTAAAATTAAAATTTTAAAAACCCCCCGACACAAAAAATAAACTCTAAAAACTAACAAATAATATTTTAAACCTATTATAATTATTATCGTCACATATATTATGTAAGTTCAAATATTTTTATTTTCCAAGCGTCGTCGCGTCGGGGGACCGCTAAAGTTTATAAAGTATTTTTTCAACAACAGCTAATTAATTATTAAGAATTACATTTAGGTAGGAGCGGAGTAAATTATTTTGTTGCAATCTGCGACTACACCTGTTTTTCTCACTTAGCGGTCCCCCGACGCGACGACGCTTGGAAAATAACGATAGGACATATGGAAGGTAGTCAGATCCCCTCACCAACTATTAAAGAGCTGATGATCTTCAAACGGCTGATCAGGTCTTGGTTACCTTACCATATACTTTCAATATCATTGAAGTAACATGGTACCAAATTTCGAATCGATAGGACATATGGAAGGTAGTCAGATCCCCTCATCAACTATTAAAGAGCTGATGATCTTCAAACGGCTGATCAGGTCATGGTTACCTTACCATATACTTTCAATATCATTGAAGTAACACGGTACCAAATTTATAATCGATAGGACATATGGAAGGTAGTCAGATCCCCTCATCAACTATTAAAGAACTGATGATCTTCAAACGGCTGACCAGCTCACGCTTGCCTTACCATGTTCTTTAAATATCGTTGAAGTAACACGGTACCAAATTTCGAATCGATCGGACATAAGGAAGTTAGTCAGATCCCCTCATCAACTAGAAAAGAGCTGATGATCTTCAAACGGTTGAACAGATTTTCATGAAACATGGCTAAGAACACTCGGGATAAAATTATCTATGACACAAAAAAAACAAAACGAAAATCGGTTCATCCGTTTGGGAGCTACGATACCACAGACAGATACACAGATACACAGATACACAGATACACAGACACGTTAAACTTATAACACCCCTCTTTTTGCGTCGGGGGTTAAAAATGTCGCTTAATACAAGTCGCCCGTGAACCCTCGATATGATCAGATGGGTTGATGATTAAAATTGTATGTGTTAAGTATTGCCTATATGGGCTCAGTTTAATAAGGCGATGGCCAACCGTGAGATTGTACTGTTTCAGTCTTAAAGAAACGGGTAATCCGATGGTCACATTACATGTTCTGTTAAATCAGTTATTAATTTGCAGTAAATTATTTATGTACAAGAAGTACGAGTAATTGGTCATTTGTTTCAGTCCTAGAAGGACGAAAGGAATAAAAGATCTTTAGTGTGAAATATGAACAATTTGCTAACTAGCATATCGGGTTCGATTCCCGTAAAGGGTATTTATAGGAATTGTTTCAGTCATCAGAAAATGTGACTTAAGAAACAAACCTATTAATATTAAAGATACCTCATTTACCCAGGTTTAAGTTTATCAGGTAGACCGATAACTGTTCAGGCTCAGCTGAGACTATTAAAGATGGTAGACAAAAACGTGTGCATTACCCGTTGATGTCTTTTGTATGAAAAGGCGGTAGCCGTACAATAGATATCAACGAGACAGGTCTAGATACCGTGCTAAGTGGAGTATAGGTAGGCCTATGTTCCAATCGATGATGAGAATTCATTTATAAATTACATAAATGTATTATTATTTTTATAATTTATTATGATTTATGCGGAATTAAACTGGAAAGATTGTGGTGAATATTTAGTCGAAAATAATAATACACTTAATGGTCTCGCTCATCTCATGCTTTATTATGATTTTATATTGTGTGATTTATTTTTGTATTTTTGAATTGTGTGTTGTTTCTATGATTTTAAATCGTATATTATAAGGTTATGTAAAAATTATAGGAATTTAGGTAGATAATAATTATATCTGGGTTTTTATTGTGTGTTTGTTATTATTAATTAGAAATTTACTTTCGTATGCGTTAATAGTGATGTTTGGCGGAGAATTAAATAATGTTTTTCTAGACTCGCCTTTGGTTATAGTAAATCCGATTAAATTAAATAAATACTAGGCTGTTAATACTTTTAAAATAAATTAAACCATAAAATTCTAAACTATGTTCTTAAAATATTTATAAAATTAATCTAAAATTATTTATTATAGAAACCTCTAACAAAATATTCGACCATCATTTTTATCTTCTTTATTTTTCATATGAAAACCATAATTTCTACCCACAATTTATTTATTTCCGTAAAACTGAACATATCATTGCAGAGTCAATGTTTTGCTTGGATTCAAAGAAATCTTACCACAAAAATTCCATAGTACTCAAACAAGTAGCCTTAACTATACAGTTATGCAATCTTCATTCATTCTACGATTTCTTCCGACTTCACCTGGCTCATAGCGAGTCGATTGCTGTTGTTCACTTACAGTACTGCGGAAAACTTACGCTGTTGTGCTGCTGTGAGCTGCAATCTGGGTGGATTATTTACTATCTGAAATATCTGTCATAGTGCAGGCTACTATTTATGTCTCAAAGAAGACTTAATCATTTCTACTGCCAAAGAGCAAATATTTAATAAATACCAAGCAGAATATGGATATTGTTCCTTTAGTTATGTCTCAAAGAAGACCTAATTCATTTCTACTGCCAAAGTGCAGATATTTAATCAACACATGTACATTGTCCCTTTTATGATTTTAATTTCTACTGACCTTTGGTCATATATCTATTATAATTACAGAAACTGTACAGCACAGTGCCTTAGTCGTAGAGAATCGACTCAAGTAGTAATACCTACTTAATATTTACTGGTATAATATACCAATTACACAAATCATCTGAGCTCACCATAATATATCTGGGGCTCCTCAATCATAATATTTATATATCACTAACCGCGTTGCAATCCGTATTGCTAGCTTCATTTTGGGCGTATCCACGTCAACTTTCATGAAGCTTATATTTTAAACTTGTTCGGAATGGTTGGTACGACTGGTCGAGGACGAGGGGAGGTTATGGTGGATCCTCCCGCAACCCTTATAGGGTTGCGGCTTTCATAGTGATGTGTAGTTGGCCTATACATTGCTCGCTTAATTTTATATTTTTAAAACTGAATTTATAGACTTACAGCTTCATGAGAGTTCCAAAATGCCCTAAATTATGTCCTGTCTTTGTATATTTTCTAATAATTTATTTGCCGTTTTTATTAAATGCTGTTCATTCGATTAGCTAAAACAAAAGGTAGGGCCTCCTTCATATTTAATAAATTGCCTAATTAAATAGTTTCTAAGACCTTTCAAAATTCAGTCACCATCAACACTCTAAAAGATTCAGGGTTACTTTAATCTCAACATAGGGTTCCCACTAGATGATCTGGCCAAACGTTTCATCGTATTTTATTCATAGAATTTTTATGCTTTGTTTTCGTATCGGTGTTAGGGTTTAAATTAAATTGTAGGTCGTTTGGGGGGGTTCGTTACACAGACCGTGCCAAAAATGGCCATTGGATACGTTTACCTACGTCATATGACATCTTGATGAAAATTAGTGTAAACTATGTGTAATAATAGTCTCTTTAAGAATAAATAAGCCTGCCAAGCCAAATCCGGCCGGAGCTCCTTCAAAACAGTTTTTTAACTATTAGGTAAAACCTGGTAAAACTGAACAAATCATGGTAAATGCGCATGATATATCCAACCATGATTGATTAACAAGGATTATCGACTCGTCCGTCGTGGTGGGTCAATTTTTACTAATCTGTTAACTTTTTCATACCACAGTGTAGGGTAATTGAGGGTAACAATGTACTCGCCCACCGTTTACTGACTGAAAATGTAGATCAGTGTAAAGAATGTTTTCAATTTAGAAAAATTTACCCTTATACAGTTGTAAAAACCTTTAAGTCACTTAAACTTAAAAACACTTAAGATTTATGGGGCATGTCTGTTAATTTGTTAAAGTCGGTTATTGATACTATAGCCCCTTATCTTGCTTCTCTTTTTAATATATGCATAGATAGTGGTGTATTCCCGGATCTTATGAAATTTAGTAAAGTTGTTCCCTTATTCAAATCCGGAGAAAAAACTAACCCTAGTAATTACAGACCTGGTTCGGTACTGCCAGTACTTATTAAGATCTTTGGAAAAATAATTCTTACTCAAATGTTAAGTCACTTCAAAATAAAGTGCTTCATAATCTACAGTTTGGCTTCACTAAAGGGCATTCGACAACCAACGCAGGAGTCGAACTGATACGAAACATATACGATGCGTTCGAAAAATCGCAAAATGCTACAAGAGTCTTCTGCGATTTGTCCAAAGCATTTGATTGCATCGAACATAAAACCTTACTTTTAAAGCTAGAACATTACGGGGTCCATAATAAGGCTTTGAATTTGTTAGAGTCATACTTAGTTAATAGAACTCAAAAAGTACATAAAAATGGTACAAATTCGTCAGGCTAACGCGTTAAAATGGGTGTGCCTCAAGGGTCTATTTTGGGACCATTCCTGTTTTTGGTTTACATCAACGACCAATCTTTTATGGTTGAATCGCTGTCTAAAATTGTGTTGTTTGCGGATGATACTCTAGTTTTTAAAATTGACAGACAAACTGATATGATTGACGAAGTAAACGAACTCTTTGTAAAGTACACAATTGGTTCACCGTGAACAACCTAGTCCTTAATGCAAAAAAAACTAAATGCATAAATTTCACCTTACCGAATGTTAAAAACATAACTCAAAACGTGTCATTAGCTAGTAGTGTTTTAGAATTCGTACCAAAAACAGTTTTCGTAGGTATAACCGTAGATTCAAAACTTCAGTGGGGTTCTTACATAGAAACTTTAGCAGGCAGGCTTAGTTCAGCTGCCTATGCTGTTAAAAACAGATATAGAAACAGCGAGACTAGTATATTTCAGCTATTTCCACAGTTTTATGTCTTACGGTATACTTTTATGGGGGCATGCAGCTGATATAAATACTGTTTTTGTACTACAAAAAAGGGCTGTTCGCGCGATTTACGGAATGCGATCTCGAGATTCACTTAGAGAAAAATTTACAGAAATCAGTATTTTAACGTTTCCCTGTCAATATATTTATGAAAATATAATGTATGCGCGAAAAAACTTAAATCACTTTACACTGAATTCTGACAGACATACTCGTAATCTCAGGAATAACAGTAAGCTTCAGCTTGTATCTACTAGGCTCAGTAAGGTTAGTAAGTCGTTTGTGGGACAGTGCATACGAATGTATAATAAAATACCAGAAGATATTGTAAACCCAACAGAGAATAAGTTCAAAAGTTATGTAAAAAAGACACTATGTAATAAAGCTTACTATAAGACATGTGAGTACTTAGATGATAGAAATGCTTGGACGGTAAGTGTTTCTTCAACCAACACAGTAACATTTTCATGACATATTGTGAGACAATAAAGATGCAAACTCTATTGTGAAAGAACTGAAGGGATTCGGTAAGACTTTTCCTTCTCCTTTTTCTTTGTCCATTGATCGGAGTGGTGCATGCTCGCTTAAATGTTCGTGCGGATGGTGGCGTATCGGGAGCCGGGTCGTTCCCTTCCCTCAAATATGGTTGAGGGGAGCGATGACTGACTCTCGCGTTATACTCGTGATCGGGTGCTGTCCGTGTGAACTGGCCTGCTCTTGTCATTGGTTTTTGGAATTGTTAGTCATTAGCTACAAATAAGTTTTACTTTTATCTCTTTTGAATCCTTTCTTTATTCTTCTTATTTTATTCTCATTTTTGTATATTTTATTTCAATCAATCAATGGCCTTTACGTCTATTGCAGACGATTCATTCAGTGTCAGTGACGGAGGCAACTTTTTTGGTGGCTGACCAACCCGATGCGAGAGCGGCACACTCTCCCGCAGGCCTGGCAGGGGAAGTTTGCGGCTGATGTGCTAGTGCCGCCCTGGTGGCGCTTTTCCCTCCTGTCAGCTAGTGTTCTAAACCAGGTCTCATCGCACATCTTTGGAACTCTGCAACGCTTTTCTGCAACCCTCTCCCAGTCCTGATGATCTATTTTAAAGGCAGCCTTGTCCCGCTTGGCACAGTCTTTAAAGCGAAGCAGTGGCCTACCAACGTCTCTTTTTGCATTCGCTACTTCGCCCAGCAGGACACGGCGTGGTAATCGAGAAGGCTCCATCCTGTACACATGCCCTAGACAACGCAGGCGCCTCTATTTGAGAAGCGCGGTTAGACTAGGCAGCTGCGCTATTTCAAGAACCCTCTCGTTGGTGACTCTGTCCTGCCATGTTATGCCCAAGATCTTTCGTAGACAGCGCATATAGAAGGAGTTGAGTCGACGCTCCTGTTTTGCATACGATGTCCAGGTTTCGGCTCCGTACAAGAGTATGCTCAAGATGCAAGCCTGGAAAACGATCATCTTGGTCTTATTAGACAGATGTTTGTTCTGCCATACTCATATTCATATTTTATTTACAGACATGACATTGTATAATTAATTTATTGATTTAGCATTAAGATGTAATAGAATATAAGACTTTTTTTTTAAATGTGTTGGAGGGAGTTTCTTTAGGGCCCGCCGTTTCTTCTCATTCCGCAAACACTTCCCGAAACGGTGGGTATACGAGTTCCGAGTGGTAGGAACCTCGTATTAGGTAGATAAAAGAATGACTTTCGAAAAGTGTACACTGCTACCTACTTCGAATAAAATATTTTCATTTTCATTTTCATTTTACAATTCGACGGGCACATTTAATACAATCGGTGACTTTTAAATTGTTTCTTAATACGAAAGGCTATGAATGTGCTCATGATAACAAATAACTTTCTCTAAGAAACCCATAGTCAAATCGCAAAAAAAAATTGACTCTCCATACAAATCGATGAACTGACCGGCCAATTTAGTATGAAGAGTCCAATTTTTTTTTTGCGATTTGACTATGGGTTCCTTAGGGAAAGCACATGCAGCCTTTCGTATCAAGAACTTATTTAAAGTCACCCTATAAATACGTACATTTTGTTCGCCGAAGTTCCTTTCATTATTAATGAGCCCGTATATTTCTGTAAAATTCGATGTGATAGCCATATTCTGTCTTGGCTTGAGGTAGCAGTTGGAGCTCTTTATATTATATAAACACTTCGTCAGTATAATCCTTCGTTTTATATCCCTTAGAACACAAAAAACAAAGTTTCATTGTAATAAACAGTTATTTAACTAACCACACACTACAATATTTTAAATTCGTATTTTCAATTCCAGAAATTCTACCTTGACATGAGTTTAACATGTCTTCCGTCAGATTAAAAATATTCAGTAGAGGCCAGAATCCTTTAAGGTCATCATCATCATCATCATTGGCCTGTGTCGTCTATGGCAGACGATTTAATCAGCGTTGCGGATGCACTGCTTTTGGTGACTATACAGTCCGATACGAGATCTGCACAGTCTACCACAGCTATGGCAGGGGAAGTTAGTGGTAGTCGACAGATTAGCAGCGGTCCGATGTCTGCGATTCCTCTTGTCGGTCAACACCTCAAACCAGGCTTCGTCACACAACTTGCGACCATCTCCTACGCGTTTACGCCATCCGTCTCTGCCCTCAGCGAGATTTTCCCAGCCTTGGTGAGCAATATTAAAAGCTGACATGTCACGCTTCACACAGTCCTTGAAGCGCAATAGCAGTCTCCCAACGTTTCTTTTCGCGTGCGCAACTGCGCCCAGCATGACACGTTGCGGAAATCGAGTGGACTCCATACGGTGCACATGCCCCAGCCATCGCAAGCGTCGCTGTTTCAGCAGGGCTGTAAGACTGGGTAGCTGTGCAATCTCCAGAACGCGTTCGTTTGTAACTCTGTCTTTCCAGGAGATGCCTAAGATGTTCCGCAGGTAGCGCATGTGAAAACTGTTGAGTCGGCGTTCTTGTTTTGCGTACGACGTCCAGGTTTCAGCACCGTACAAGAGTATGCTGAGTACGCAAGACTGGTAAACACCCATGGCTAGTTCACACGGACAGCACCCGATCACGAGTATAACGCGAGAGGGAGCGAGAGGCTCCCGATACGCCACCATCCGCACGCACATTTAAGCGAGCATGCACCACTCCGATCAATGGACAAAGAAAAAGGAGAAGGAAAAGTCTTACCGAATCCCTTCAGTTCTTTCACAATAGAGTTTGCATCTTTACTGTCTCACAATATGTCATAAAAATGTTGCTGTGTTGGTTAGAGAAACACTTACCGTCCAAGCAATTCTATCATCTAAGTACTCACATGTCTTATAGTAAGCTTTATTACATAGTGTCTTTTTTACATAACTTTTGAATTTATTCTCTGTTAGGTTTACTATATCTTCTGGTATTTTATTATACATTCGTATGCACTGTACCACAAACGACTTACTAACCTTACTGAGCCTAGTAGATACAAGCTGAAGCTTACTGTTATTCCTAAGATTACGAGTATGTCTGTCAGAATTCAGTGTAAAGTGATTTAAGTTTTTTCGCACATACATTATATTTTCATAAATATATTGACAGGGAAACGTTAAAATATTGATTTCTTTAAATTTTTCTCTAAGTGAATCTCGAGATCGCATTCCGTAAATCGCGCGGACAGCCCTTTTTTGTAGTACAAAAATAGTATTTATATCAGCTGCATGCCCCCATAAAAGTATACCGTAAGACATAAAACTGTGGAAATAGCTGAAATATACTAGTCTCGCTGTTTCTATATCTGTTAGGAGCCTAATTTTTTTAACAGCATAGGCAGCTGAACTAATCCTGCCTGCTAAAGTTTCTATGTGATGATGATGATGATCCCATTGATGTTTTGAATCTACGGTTATACCTAAGAAAACTGTTTTTGGTACGAATTCTAAAACACTACTAGCTAATGACACGTTTTGAGTTATGTTTTTAACATTCGGTAAGGTGAAATTTATGCATTTAGTTTTTTTTGCATTAAGGACTAGGTTGTTCACGGTGAACCAATTGTGTACTTTACAAAGAGTGTCGTTTACTTCGTCAATCATATCAATTTGTCTGTCAATTTTAAAAACTAGAGATGTATCATCTGCAAACAACACAATTTTAGACAGCGATTCAACCATAAAAGGTAGGTCGTTGATGTAAACTAAAAACAGGAATGGTCCCAAAATAGACCCTTGAGGCACACCCATTGTAACGCGTGAACCTGACGAATTTGTACCATTTATATGTACCTTTTGAAATCTATTAACTAAGTATGACTCTAACAAATTCAATGCCTTATTATTGACCCCGTAATGTTCTAGCTTTAAAAGTAAGGTTTTATGTTCGACGCAATCAAATGCTTTGGACAAATCGCAGAAGACTCCTATAGCATTTTGCGATTTTTCGAACGCATCGTATATGTTTCTTATCAGTTCGACTCCTGCGTCGGTTGTCGAACGCCCTTTAGTGAAGCCAAACTGTAGATTATGAAGCACTTTATTAATATTGAAGTGACTTAACATTTGAGTCAGAATTATTTTTTCAAAGATCTTACTAAGTACTGGCAGTACTGAGAGAGGTCTGTAATTACTAGGGTTAGTTTTTTCTCCGGATTTGAATAAGGGAACAACTTTACTAAATTTCATAAGATCCGGGAATACACCACTATCTATGCATATATTAAAAAGAGAAGCAAGATAAGGGGCTATAGTATCAATAACCGACTTTAACAAATTAACAGACATGCCCCATAAATCTTCAGTGTTTTTAAGTTTAAGTGACTTAAAGGTTTTTACAACTGTATAAGGGTAAATTTTTCTAAATTGAAAACATTCTTCACACTGATCTACATTTTCAGTCAGTAAACGGTGGGCGAGTACCGGCGACGAGTCAAGGCTTTCCGTTGTTTTGATGGGAATATCAGTAAAAAAAGTTTCAAATTCTTCTGTTACATCCGGTATTTTTGATATTAAGCCGCGATCTGTTTGAAGAATGTAGTCTTCCTTACGCGGCTTTGTTTTTCCCGTTTCTTTATTCATGCTCACCTGCAAGCAATCAGTAGATGAAGCAGTTGCCGCTTTTAACCGTATACTATCTGACACTATTCATAGACACACCGTACAAACTCCAGTAAGCCGATCGAAATTCACTCTGAACCCTTGGATGTCACCTGGTCTCATCAGGTGCTCCAAACACAGAGACCACTTACATGCAAAGGTTCGTAGATACCCTAACGATAATACCCTAAAATTAATATATTCTCGCTACAGAAACTTTTATAACAAGCTATTATGTAACCTGAAACACACATATGAGACATCAATGCTTGAAAGCAACAAAAATAATCCAAAAAAACTTTGGGACTCTATTAATATCATCTCGCACACCAAAAAAGACAAGCAAAAACCTCTAGAACTAACTCGCACCACCAACTCAGTAAAAGTCTCTTTAGACTTGTGTAACAATTTTTTCACAAATATTGGGGACACCTTAGCAAATAAAATACTAACAGCTACCAATCAGACAGAGGAATCTTTAACAAAAAAGGTTAAATTGACAAATTCACCCTCACAATCCTTATTCCTATCACCTACAGATGAAACAGAAGTTGAATCATTGATAATGGGTCTGAAAACTGACAGTGCCCCGGGTTTAGATGGAATTACCAACAAACTTGTCAAATTGATTAAGGATCACATCGTCCCTCCTTTAACTTTTATTCTTAACCTTAGCCTATCAGAGGGTAAATTTCCAACAGATTGGAAAACTGCGGTAGTTACGCCAGTACACAAAGCTGGAAACAAATTTGACCCAAGCAATTATAGGCCAATTTCCCTTCTCGGATGTTTTTCTAAAATTTTGGAGAAAATTGTAAGCAAAAGATTAACAAGCTTCCTTGATAAACATAAAATTATTTCTGATGCACAATTTGGTTTCCGGACAAAAATGTCTACGGAAGACGCAGTCGGACTTCTAACTGATCTTGTTTCAGATCACCTAGATAAAGGTCGTGCATGTCTTGGAGTATTCCTAGACCTAGCCAAGGCCTTTGACTCCGTTTCTATTCCTATTCTTTTACGGAAACTAGAACTAGCAGGTGTTAGGGGTCGGAGCCTTGACTGGTTTAGAAGCTATCTCAAGGGTCGCACTCAGTGTATTAAGATTGACCAGGACATGAGCAACACGAAACAAATTAATTTTGGTGTGCCGCAAGGCAGTATATTAGGTCCTACACTTTTTATACTTTACATAAATGACATGATGGAAGTTAAATCGCCAAATGCTGACATTATATGTTACGCAGATGATACAGCTGTAATTTTTTCCGGTGATAGTTGGGCTCAGGTAAATAAGTCAGCAGAGTGCGGAATGAAGGACATTGCTAAGTGGCTACAAAACAATCTCCTCACACTCAACTTATCAAAAACAAAATACCTCTGTTTTTATAAAACCAAGACCTCAGCACCACCTAGTTTTCCTGATATAACAATTCACACTTGTTCTTCAAACTGTCAACGTGACTTAAGTTGCTCCTGTGAAAAAATAGGTAGAACTTCTGCTCTTAAATACCTAGGCGTAGTGATTGATGAGAAGCTTGATTTTAATCAACACCTTATAGTAACTGCAAATAGAGTTCGTAAGTTGATTTATATGTTTAGAAATCTCCGCACTGCAGCAGATAAAAAACTGCTTCGAACTATCTACAACTGCATTTGTCAATCAGTCATATCATACTGCATTTCAGTCTGGGGTGGTGCAGCAATAACTAAAATGATTCTACTAGAAAGAGCACAACGTTCTGTTGTTAAAGTAATTTTGAAAAAGCCCATAAGATTTCCCACCATCATTATTTACAAAGAACTAGAAGTACTGAGTGTGCGTGGTTTGTTCATATTGCGAGTTATGGTGAAAACTCATAAAGCCGCACTGAACTCACCTAACTATGAAGATATGTTAGAAAAAAGAGTTTATAAACTACAGATACCCCTAGTTAAAACCTCTTTTTCGAAAAGATTTAGAAGCTACTTACATCCTTTTATTTATAATAAAGTGAACTCTCTATGTTGTATTAAAGACTCTTCATCAAAAGAATTGAAACATAAAATTAATAAATGGTTAGGCACTTTATCGTATATTGAAATAGAACAATTATTAAAAGGGATCACCTAGCTAGACACACACACTCTCTCTCACATACGAACACACACACACACACGCGTACGCTCACACACACACACACACACACACACACACACACACACACACACACACTTTTACAAGTTAGATTTATTTACTTTTTGCTTTGTTTATTTTACTTATAAGCCGTATTTCTTCCATCCTTTGTAAACATGTTGACATCTCGCATCGTCTTTTTATTAAACTTGGACCTGATTTGGTTACCTACAGGACAGGCATTGCCTAGTGTAGGAACCAAGTTAACCTAGCTGCGCATCCTCAGTGTCACTTTTTCACACTTAATAAACTGTGATGTTCTTACTTAAAGTTAAAATCTCTAAGATTTAGACTAAGATACCTTGTAATATCTCATAATATTGTGGAAGAGATCAATAAACCATATTATTATTATATTATTATTATTATATTATATCGTTCCACACAGCTTCAATTTTATTTTCAGAGTTTTTAATTTTCCTCGATAGGTCCTGGTCAAAATTTTTAATCCATTTCGGGCCTTGCCACCATAGGTGATGTTGTAATAATTGAGAACAAGACAGTCCTCGTGTTGCACAATCTGCGGCATTCTCCTCTGATTTTACATAGCCCCAGTGATGTTTAGGTATGACGTCAGTTATTTGTTGCACTCTATTGCTTACAAACGGTTTCCATCTTGTTACGTCACCGTGTAACCAAGCTAAGACAATCATAGAGTCAGTCCACACGTAGGTTTGTTCATTAATTCTCTCCCATTTAAATGTCTGCAAGACCTTTTTCATAAGTGTTGCAAGTAATAATGCTCCACATAATTCGAGTCGAGGAAGTGTCAGTTTTTTGTTGATTGGTGCCAGTCTTGACTTTGCAGCGAATAATCTTGTCACGGGCTCGTTTTTGTCATTTAATCGTAGATAGATTGAACACGCATAAACCTTGTGGTGCATGCTCGCTTAAATGTTCGTGCGGATGGTGGCGTATCGGGAGCCGGGTCGTTCCCTTCCCTCAAATATGGTTGAGGGGAGCGATGGCTGACTCTCGCGTTATACTCGTGATCGGGTGCTGTCCGTGTGAACTGGCCTGCTCTTGTCATTGGTTTTTTGGAATTTGTTAGTCATTAGCTACAAACAATTTTTACTTTTATCTCTTTTGAATCCTTTCTTTATTCTTATTTTTGTATATTTTATTTACAGACATGACATTGTATAATTCATTTATTGATCTAGCATTAAGATGTTATAGAATATAAGACTTAAAAAAAAAATGTGTTGGAGGGAGTTTCTTTAGGGCCCGCCGTTTCTTCTCACTCCGCAAACACTTCCCGAAACGGTGGGTATACGAGTTCCGAGTGGTAGGAACCTCGTATTAGGTAGATAAAAGAATGACGTTCGAAAAGTGTACACTGCTACCTACTTCGAATAAAATATTTTCATTTTCATTTTCCTTTTCGGATGAGTCACAGAAACCATGAATTTGTATTGGTTTCGTACTATCTCCTATCCATCTGGGTATGTCAATGTCAGTGATGTTTTGTAAGTCGTTTCTTATTTTTCTCCAATTTTCTTGAATTTCTTCCAGTAATTCGTCATCCCATCCACATTCGGAAAGCCAAATATTTTGAAATAATATTTTTGTTTTAACAGTGATTGGTGTGAGCCATCCTAACGGGTCAAAGATGTTAGATATTTTAGAGAGTAGTATCCTTTTTGTATATTTTTTGCAGTCTGATTTCAGTTTATTATTAAATGTAAAGTTGTCAGTTTGTGGGTTCCACTGTAACCCGAGCGCTTTTGTCACTCCTTCACTTTTGAAATGTAATGTTGTTTGGTTCAGTTCAGATGTTGTCAGTGTTTCAAGCAGCGATGCGTTATTGCTGTTCCATTTTCGTAAGGTGAGACCGGCGCCTTGTAACATAGTGATTAACTGTTTTTGTATTTCTTTCGCTTTGTCAAGGTCGTTACTGCCACTTAATACGTCATCAACGTACATTTCATTGTTTATCACTTTTTTTTTTTTTTTTTTTTTTTTTTATGGCATAGGTGGCAAACGAGCAGACGGATCACCTGATGGTAAGCGATTACCGCCGCCCATAGACACCCGCAACACCAGAGGAGTCACAAGTGCGTTGCCGGCCTTTGATATGGGAGTACGCTCTTTTCTTGAAGGTTTGAATGTCGTATCGGTCCGGAAATACCGCAGGCGACAATTCATTCCATAGTTTGGTTGTGCGAGGCAGAAAGTTTCTAGTGAAACGCACAGTTGTGGACTGCCAACCATCTATGTGATGGGGATGAATATATTGTCGCGTAGAACGATGGCGAAAAGAGGCGGCAGGGATCAATCCGAACAATTCCTCGGAGCACTCCCCATTGTACATGCGATAGAGAATGCAGAGCGAGGCTACATCTCTACGCAGCGCCAAGGAATCAAGCCGATCTGAGATATCCTGGCAGCCGACGATTCGAGTTGCTCTCCGTTGAATACGGTCCAGAGGGAGAAGCTGGTACTGGGGTGCCCCTGCCCAGAGATGAGAACAGTATTCCATGTGAGGCCGAACCTGCGCCTTATAAAGTTGCAGGCGATGGGCCGCAGTGAAATACCGTCTCGATCTATTGAGCACACCAAGCTTCTTCGAGGCTAATTTAGCCTTACCCTCTAGATGACCACGGAACTGGACTTCACTCGATATGTCGACACCAAGGATTCCGATACTAGCTGAGGCATTAAGGGGAGTGTCCTCAAAACGAGGTGATACGACAAATGGCATTTTCTTCGCAGTGAACGCGCAAACCTGTGTCTTAGTGGGGTTAAATTGGACCAAGTTAATCCGACCCCATTCTGAGACTTTCTTTAAAGAGTCCTCAATTTCTGACACAAGTTTGTTTCGGCTCTCGATGACGTTTTCCCGAGAAATGTTAGCACGGCCGGTATAAAAGGCATCACCTGTGCTGTCATCCGCATAACAATGAGTGCTGCTGATTTGCAGCATATCATTGATATGCAGAAGGAACAGTGTAGGCGAAAGCACACAGCCTTGAGGGACACCAGCATTCACAGACATATAATCTGAGCATGCACCGTCGACTACGACCTTTATGCTTCTGTCTGCAAGAAAACTAGTGACCCATTTGCATAATTCCTCGGGAAGCCCATAAGAAGGAAGCTTCGCAAGAAGTGCTTTGTGCCAAACCCGATCGAAGGCCTTTGCTATGTCCAAACTAACCGCCAATGCTTCACCCTTAGTCTCGATCGCCTGTGCCCAACGATGTGTCAGGTAGACAAGAAGATCACCAGCGGACCGGCCCTTACGGAAACCGTACTGTCGGTCGCTAAGCAGCTGGCGGTCCTCTAGATACCGAAGGAGCTGGCTATTGATAATGGACTCCATTATCTTTGAGAATAAGGGGGTTATGGCTATCGGCCTGTAGTTGGACGGATTCGAGCGGTCACCTTTTTTAGGGATCGGGTGCACCAAAGCTGTTTTCCATGACTTCGGGACTACGCCAGAAGAGTAGGAAAGCCGAAAAAGGCGCGTTAAAGCTGGAGCCAACTCTGGAGCACACACCTTCAACACGATGGGAGGGATTCCATCGGGCCCACTCGACTTATGAATGTCGAGGGACAAAAGTGCTTTACGCACTGAGCGTTGGTGGAACCGGATATCCGGCATACAGCTCTTGCACCGCGGTATGGTCGGCGGCTCGTTTCTCCCGTCATCCAATGTCGAATTGGACGCAAAGAGTTTGCCTAGAAGATCGGCTTTCTCCTTTGCGTCGTGGGCCAATGAATCATTTCCCATGTGCAGTGGTGGAAATGATGGCGTGCAGAAATTCCCCTGGACAGCTTTGGCCAGAGACCAGAATGCACGAGTTCCCGAAGGAAGACGCTCTAGTCTCTCGCCAATTCTGCCTATGTGCGCCGACTTCTCCCTGGCAATGTCTCTTTTGAAGGACCTGGAGGCAAAGTTAAACTCCTTTTTCAATGCGCTGGTCTTTTCATCCCGTACCTTCGCTGCATTTGCCCAGGCTTGGTAACATTCCTGCTTCCGGCGAGAAGCCTTTTTGCAGGACCGACCAAACCAAGGCTGTGATTTGCCGCCAATGGGGACCACCGAGGATGGGATAAAAAGCTCCATACCCTGCAGCACCACATCAGCGACAGAATCAGCAGCAAAGTTAGGATCATCCGGCGTGAAGCAAATCTGCCCCCAAGGGTAGGACGCAAAGAAAGACCGCATCCCATCCCAATCTGCTGACTTGTAGTGCCACACACGACGGCGACAAGCAACTCGCGGTCGCGGCGGGCACGTGAGTGGCACCGTACTCCGGATCAGGCAGTGATCCGAAGAGCCGAGTGAAGCGTCAACGGATACTTGGTAGCCGTCCGGATGAGAAGTCAGCAGAAGGTCCAACAGTGAAGGTTCATGGTTCTCCACATCTGGGATTCGCGTGGGCGTAGTAACCAGTTGTGTCAAACCATATGCCAGGGCGAAGTCGTGAACAGATCTCCCCGCATGATCGGTTTTGCTAGAACCGAGCCATTCGGCGTGGTGGGCGTTAAAATCGCCGAGTACCACGATCTCAGCGGATGGGATCTGCTGCTGCACAGTATCTGCAGCCATTTGGACGTGCTCAATGAGTCGGTCAGTTTCGCCATCGCCGGTATGGGACCTATATAGGCACGAATAGACGCGGGGATGGTCATCGCCGTCTACACGTAGCCATATGGTGGAGAGGTCCCTACCTTCAAGGTTGCTGAGGCGGCGAGAACTGATATCGTCTCTGACGTACACGCACACTCCAGCCCTAGGCACAAAGGAGTGTTCCAGACCGTACCCAGGGTAGGAGAGGTACGATGTGTCCGCTGGAGACGATATCTGTGTCTCGGTCAAAAAAAGCAAGGCCGGCTTTGCTGTCTCAAGGTGGTGGTGTACAGCATTTAGGTTGGAATGTAAGCCCCTGATGTTGCAGAAGTCCACAGTCAGCGTGGCAGGGGGTGCCACAGTGTCTTTGCCCTTGCCTCGTGCAGTTGAAAGCGCGGTTTTGCCCCCCCCAGAGTACGACGAGGGGCGGCCTGGACATCCAGGCTCAGGGACGTTGTGTTCTGAGCCTGGACGTCCAGGGAGGGATTCTCCAGCGCTCGCGCAGCTGGTACCCTCCTGGGGTAGCGAATTTGGGAACTGCGCTATCATTGGGGGGGGGGGGGGAAGGGGTTGGGCCTCCGGTATCCTCACTAACTCGGCGAAACACAACGCAAGCGTTGCTTCACGCCGGTTTCCTGTGAGGCCGTGGTATCACTCCGGTCGAGCCGGCCCATACGTGCCGAAGCATGGCTCTCCCACGGTAAAAATCTTCGCAATACTGATCCGCTGACGTCATAGTCTTCGCTTCTCCGCTGATGTCCTCGACCTCCCAGTATTTTGCCAAGTCCTCAACGCTGTTCGTAACTACATGACAGTTGTAAGTTTTGATACCACCTGACAGTATCCAACCCAGTTGGGTTTGTTGGGCTATAGGTTCGTACCCTTCACCCTTGATGAGACCACTCATTAGAATCTCAGAATATACATGTGCATCGAAAAGTATATCTATGGGCCTGGACTTGTTATAACTAGGATCGGTTAATGTAATATTTGTCACGTGAGACCAGGATTTCTTAGCGAAAGTATTGTTTGGCAAGTTGTTTACAACACGTGTCATAGTCAGGGCTTCAGTAGAAAACTGAAAGTCATTGTGTTAAGATTTACAAATTAAATTCACCTTTCCTTTACACTTATTAGATAAAGTCCCAATTCCGCTAACGTTGGCATGCATTTGTTCACGTTTTAACCCTAGCTTCTGAGCTGCATCCTCATTAATTAATGTAATCTGTGAACCTTGATCGATCAGTGCTCGTAATGTTATAAACTCTCCGTCATGAGCTTTTATTTGTACTAATGCAGTAGGCAATAAAATTTCGTCACCGTTATTTGAGGCAAAATTATTTTGTACATTTTTTAAGGGTGTTTGTACCGAGGCTCGAGATGCAATATTAGACTTAGGGGCGGTTGTTGACGTGTGCCTTAGTTCTGAGCCAAGTATTGCTTTATGTAAAAGTGTGTTATGTGACTCTTTGCATTCTTTGCAACGTTTTTGAGAGCGACAGTAACCTTTGGAATGCACGAATAAACAATTTTTGCATATTTTATTTTTCGTAACATACTTTAGTTTGTCATTGTCTGTCATTTCATTAAACTTTATGCATAGAAACAGTGCGTGATCGCAACTGCATAGTGGGCAAATTATTTTGTTATACTGACCCACATTATAAGCTTGGAAACTGCGAGAACGATGGAATGAACTCTGTGTGGGTTGCTGATTGGCAGATTTTGGCATTTTATTAAATGGATAAGACCCAGTATTAAATTGAATTTTTGGCTGAGGTCTAGAAATATTTTCATTTTTATTTCTATGTAAGGGCTCTAATGCAATAAATTTGTTTTCAATAAAGTCCATAAACTGTTCATTCGTGGCTCTGATTTCTCGTGGCTCTGACCTAGATTTTGAATATTCCGAGTAAGTTTCTGGGTCAAGTTTTTCACATAAAATGTATACTAACATGGGGTCCCAAGAAGAAGTATCAATTCCCAAATTGTGAATAGCATTTATAGATTCATTTGTAATGTCATATAAACGTTTTAACTCATATGTTGTCTGCTTTTTTACAGTTGGCTGTTTCATGGAATTTTCGAAATGTTTTGTAAAAAGAAGATGCTTGTTATTGTATCTGTGATAAAGCAGTTCCCTGCAAGTGTCATAATTTTCAGCTGAAATATGTAAATGATGAACTATCTTCTCGGCCTCTCCTAGTAACTTTCCTTTTAAATACTGCATCTTTTGACCCTTTGAAAGTGAAGGATTTTTATGAATAGCCTCAGAATACAAATCGAAAAAAGTTGGCCGTTGCGTGTAATTTCCACTAAACATAGGTATTTCCATTTTCGGCATTGATTGTTGTTGATGGACAGATGTATTTAATTTTATATTTAAATTACGTTTTAATTCCTCGAATAGCTTCTCGTGTGTCATAAACTCATCATAATAAACCTTATCATCACCCACCAATAAACCATCGATTTGCAAATGTTACTCGTCTATAGTCATCCAACGCGACTCTAAATATTTCAATTTATCCTCAATTTCCCACTTCTCTGTAATTTCGTTAATTCGGATATTGTCAATTAATCTCCATAAAGCTCTAAAATTAGCATATTGCAACTGCTGTAACTCTGTCACCCTGTCACCTTCTTTCGCGCCCTCGAAATGCGAGCTGTCGAAGCGAACGTTAACCTTCTTGCCGTCGTCGTTCGAAGACGCAGCACTCTCGACTCCCTGAGGTTTCCAACCCGAAATTTCAATACGCGTCCCTTTGTACCATTCCTGGATCACCGCAATAATGTTCTCAGTAAAGTACTGATGGGGTTTATCCTCTTGCGCTATTGCCTCTTGCGCTATAGTAACGTACGTACACGAAAAACTCACGAACGTAAAAAAAAATACAGTGTCCTCGCGACGTCACTATTTAAATTATTCGAAGGACCAAAAAAAAATGTAAAGTGCACTGTAATGTCAATGTAAATGTAAATGTTTTGCAAACAAATCAAGGTAAAATTACAACAAATGCCGATGTAGCCAAAGAATTCGAAACTTTTTTCACAAATATTCCACTTAAGACCACTGAGGCCTTGAATTCGTCACCTGTGCATGCTAAACAATTGTTAGAAGATAATGTCAGTATTTGTAATAAAAAATTCTCCTTCAGAGAAATTGAACCAGACACTATTGTCAAAACTTTTAAATCTCTTAAAATGAAAAGAACTGAAGACCTTTGGGGACTATCAGTAAGTTTAATTAGTAATGTAATTATGACTTTAGCGCCATATTTAGCTTGTCTTTTTAATATTAGTATTGATAGTGGCGTATTTCCGGACCTAATGAAATGTAGTAAAGTGATACCCCTATATAAGTCTGGTAACAAAAGTGATCCGGCAAATTACAGACCAGATTCTGTACTACCAGTTCTCTGTAAAATTTTTGAAAAAATTATGCTCAATCAATTACTACAACATTTTAATGAAAATAATCTTCTGCATAAATAACAGTTTGGTTTCACAAAAGGTCGATCTACAACCGATGCAGGAGTATCTCTTATTCGTAACATCTATGATGCTTTTGAAGAATCACAGAATGCAATAGGAGTGTTCTGTGATTTATCTAAAGCATTTGATTGCGTTGAACATCATACATTGCTTATAAAGTTAAAGCATTACGGTGTCGAGGACGGGGCCCTCAGTCTTCTTAATTCGTACTTAAGCAACAGAACGCAAAAAGTCCAAGTAAATGGCACAAATTCATCCGGCTCTTAGGTTAAAATGGGTGTGCCCCAGGGATCTATATTAGGCCCTTTTCTTTTTCTTACATATATAAATGACTTGCCATATATGGTGCAAAATTTGTCAAACATTGTGTTGTTTGCTGATGATACTTCTCTTATTTTTAAGATTGACAGGACTGCCGTGTCACACCAACATGTACTATCTTAAGTTAGTACAGTTACGCGTAACATGTGTAAAATGTATTTTTTCCCTTTATACTATACCTACAACCAAACACAATTGAAAAAAGTTAAGCCGTTTTCGAGATATTGAACTTGTCAAACTGATATAACTTCAATATTTTGAGGTGCTGTCACGCCTTTCTGTTTCAACTTCAGATGTAACAGATGTGCACTCCAGCAAAAAACAATTACGTGTCGCGGCTATCTGTACTATCTGAAGTAATTATAACAGATAGGCGTGACAACAACTGTAAGTCTCGCCCCAGAATATAATATAGTCCTTAAAAATCCCTGAAAATGTAAACTACATATTATACTAATGAAACTGAACATTTTTCCACAAGAAACCAATAATCAAAATAAAAAAAATACTTTTTTAGACTTAAAATAACCATTTAACCAAACTCAAAATGCACAGCAATCAGCAGAACCTACAATAAGTAAAAATGTACTATGTACTTCGCGAAATGTACGAGTCGCAAAACGTACAGTACGCAAAATTTACAAATCTTAGAACGTATAGATGTATAATAAGCAAAAAGAAAATTGCACAAATAGAGTTACAATGTAGATACCTAGGTATTTTTAAGGGTTCAGTAATGCTATGGGGGAACATATACCTAAAACATACCATACATTGTAAAATACCTGAAAAAATGTCACAGGACTCTACTCATAAAACTCAATAACTTTCTCTGAGGGACCTATACTCAATTTGTTAAAAAATGTTTGGGCTTCAAATAGAATATTGGCGGATCAATTGTTAATGTAGTATGAGCAATCCAAGGAAATCTCTTAATATTTTGATAAATATTGTACTGTTTACCTAGATAGTTTAGTAATATAAGGTCGTTCCGTCTGTACGTTTCAGTCGTACATACACATTGACATAATATATGAACTATTATTTTATATGAGCTTTTAAGGATGGGTCACCTGTCCATACCCATTGTTGTAAATAATATTTCTTGAACTCGATATTTTTTTAAATATCGTAGGCGCTATTTCCTTGGAACTTCTCCAGATTTCAGACTTCAACATCAGATCTTAAAATCCACCAATTACAAGGTAATCAGCAATAAGGTCGCGTCTCGAGTTATAATGAAGTTTTCAAGATCTGATGTTGAAGTCTACTAATGTTACTATACTAATGTTTTGAAGTGTTTCGACGCTGTGACTATTCATACAGAAGGAAAAAAGGAAGTAAAGATGTGTCTGTCGAATCTGAGTGTAACTTATCAGGTGATACACTGACTTTCAAAAGGGCTGGCCACTTTGATAGATCACCCAAGTAGAGATCAATATTTTCAGGACCCTCTAAGTTTCATACATATGCGTGGTATGGAACCTGATCACTCAGTCCTTGCCGAGTCTGAGTAAATGATTCAACGGCTCTCAAAGTGTCTTGAAACTGTACCTATTCATCCAATCTGAGATGATCTGAGATCGACAGAAGTCTTTATACTGCTAAGATGTGTTGGGTGTAAAACCCCTTCACCTAGTCTTTACTGAGCCTGAGCAGGTGATTCAGCGGCTTTCAAAGTGTTTTGACGCTGTGCCTATTCATCCACGTGTAGGTCACTATCAACAGGAACCTCTAAACTTCAAAGATGTGTTGCTAAATTTCAACTGTCTTGAAATTTAGCAGCTTTTAAAGTGACTCGACCCTGTGGCTTTTCGATTTTGAGATTTTTCAGGCGTGAAAATTGTTTACTGAGTCCTTATTGGGACTACATAGGGTTTCATAGATTATTAAAGCGGCTTGATGCTTTGCCTGTTCATCTAGGCAAAGATCAGTATCAGTAGTAACCTTTAAGTTAAATCATTACTCATTACTCAAATCTAAATATGTGCTTCAGTATTTTTTTAAGCGGCTGGACACTGTACCTGTTTACCCAAGTGGAAATCAGTTTCGAAAGGAGCTTCTGAGTTTCTATGCCTGGCATGAAACTTATGCACACAGGCTGTGCTGAGTATGAGTAAGGACGAAAACACAACAGAGCGGCGCGGCGCCGCAACGCTGAAATCGGCGGCACGCGTTGCGCCACACCGCCGAACGCAGCGTTGCGCGGCACGCGCGCCGCGCCGCTCGTATCCGCGGCGCGCACCGCTCCTAGCCGCGGCGCGCAACGCTCGTACCCGCGGCGCGCAACGCTCGTAGCCGCGGCATGCGCCGCTCATATCCGCGGCGCGCACCGCTCGTATCTGCGGCGCGGCGGCTCATTTGATGTCCACAGTTTCTGTAGGTCGGAAGCTTGTTTTTAGGGTTCCGTAGCCAAATGGCAAAAACGGAACCCTTATGGATTTGTCATGTCTGTCTGTCTGTCTGTCTATCCGTACGTATGTCACAGCCACTTTTTTCCGAAACTATAAGAACTATACTATTGAAACTTGGTAAGAAGATGTATTTTGTGAACCGCATTAAGATTTTCACACAAAAATAGAAAAAAAAAACAATAAAGTTTGGGGGTTCCCCATACTTAGAACATAGGATATACATATACATATATATAACATACAAACTTAGGCTCGCCCATGAAGGGTTCCGTAACATAATATAAAAGATCTTGTAGTTCGTTGTAGGTAAATTGCGGTTTACGATTTATGACGTATTAAAAAAAACTACTTACTAGATATACATTTTATCACTTTGGAAGTGTCTCACGCGCAAACTATTCAGTTTAGAAAAAAATTAAGTTAGAAAGTTTTTTTGAGTTTCAGTTCCCAAAACCCCCAGAACCCCCAAAATTCATTGATTTTTTTTCTATTTTTGTGTGAAAATCTTAATGCGGTTGACAGAATACATCTACTTACCAAGTTTCAATAGTATAGTTCTTATAGTTTCGGAAAAAAGTGGCTGTGACATACGGACGGACAGACAGACAGACAGACATGACGAATCCATAAGGGTTCCGTTTTTGCCATTTGGCTACGGAACCCTAAAAACAAGCGTGCGACCTACATAAACTGTGGACATCATATGAGCCGCCGTCGGGAATTAATCTGTTCAAAATTGTAAAATTATACCTGGATATAATTTTTTATGTTAGTATTGAAAAAAATATTGTAACTAACCTCAGAAAAACAGAAATGACTAGCCTAATTATAAATATTATACGATATTTTCATCTTGCAAACTGGTATTTTGGGAAGTGGTCATTTTGCGACTCCAGTTTTGCTGTTTTTATCGATATTTTTTACCTAAATATACATATGTATTAATATTTTAAAAATATTTTATTTAAGCAATTATGATATGAAACAGCTTGCCTAAAAGCAACTTTTAACTCAATAAATATAATTTATATTAGAGATCGATGTCAAGCCTAAGGACGAAAACACAACAGAGCGGCGCGGCGCCGCAACGCTGAAATCGGCGGCACGCGTTGCGCCGCGCCGCCGAACGCAGCGTTGCGCGGCACGCGCGCCGCGCCGCTCGTATCCGCGGCGCGCACCGCTCCTAGCCGCGGCGCGCAACGCTCGTACCCGCGGCGCGCAACGCTCGTATCTGCGGCGCGGCGGCTCATTTGATGTCCACAGTTTCTGTAGGTCGGAAGCTTGTTTTTAGGGTTCCGTAGCCAAATGGCAAAAACGGAACCCATACGGATTTGTCATATATGTCTGTCTGTCTGTCTATCCATCCGTATGTCACAGCCACTTTTTTCCGAAACAATAAGAACTATACTGTTGAAACTTGGTAAGTAGATGTATTTTGTGAACCGCATTAAGATTTTCACACAAAAATAGAAAAAAAAACAATAAATTTTGGGGGTTCCCCATACTTAGAACATTAAGAACTTAGGACTCGCCCATGAAGGGTTCCGTAGCAGCAAGTAACATAATATAAAAGATCTTGTAGTTCGTAGTAGGTAAATTGCGGTTTACGATTTATGACGTATTAAAAAAACTACTTACTAGATCTCGTTCAAACCAATTTTCGGTAGAAGTTTGCATGGTAATGTATATCATATATATTTTTTTGTTTTATCATTCTCTTATTTTAGAAGTTACAGGGGGGACACACATTTTATCACTTTGGAAGTGTCTCACGCGCAAACTATTCAGTTTAGAAAAAAATATGTTAGAAAAATTTTTTGAGTTTCAGTTCTAAGTATGGGGAACCCCCAAAATCCATTGATTTTTTTTCTATTTTTGTGTGAAAATCTTAATGCGGTTCAAAGAATACATCTACTTACCAAGTTTCAACAGTATAGTTCTTATAGTTTCGGAAAAAAGTGGCTGTGACATACGGACGGACAGACAGACAGACAGACATGACGAATCCATAAGGGTTCCGTTTTTGCCATTTGGCTACGGAACCCTAAAAACAAGCGTGCGACCTACAGAAACTGTGGACATCATATGAGCCGCTGCGCCGCAGATACGAGCGGTGCGCGCCGCGGATATGAGCGGCGCATGCCGCGGCTACGAGCGTCGCGCCGCGGAAACGAGCGGTGCGCGCCGCGGCTAGGAGCGGTGTGCGCCGCAGCTACGAGCGGCGCGGCACGCGCGCCGCGCAACGCTGCGTTCGGCGGTGCGGCGCAACGCGCGCCGCCGATTTCAGCGTCGCGGCGCCGCGCCGCTCTGTTGTGTTTTCGCCCTAACTGTTATAACTATAGTTAGAACTTATCGCGTGACAACGTTTGTATGAAACTGTTGTCACGCCTTACTGTTTTTTTGGAATAAAATGAAAAATACGAACATTTTCAAAAAAATAATTGAGACCTCTTGTTGTACTCGATTTTTGGAAACTTTTGTGATTTAAATCATTTCAATACACCATGTAGTTTATTTTCTACTTATTAAAATATGTTTAAAACTTTAAACCTCATTATCTCAGATTGGCCTTTTTTGAGATAGTACAGATTCGTATGACACGGCAGAGGAAAGATAGCAAAATTGACGAAGTAAACAACACTCTTTCAGAGATTCTAAAGTGGTTCACTGTTAACAATCTACTCTTAAATGCAAAAAAAACAAAATGCATAAAATCCTCATTACCAAATGTAAAGAAAATTGAAAACAGTGTAATTGTAGATAATAATGTATTGGACTTTGTAAATAAGACCGTTTTTTTAGGTATAACTTTAGATGCTACACTGCAATGGGGCCCACACATAGAAACCTTAGCGGGACGGCTTAGTTCAGCTGCATATGCTGTTAAGAAAATAAGACAGTTGACAGATGTAGGTACTGCGAGACTAGTGTATTTTAGTTATTTTCACAGTATAATGTCTTACGGAATCTTACTCTGGGGACATGCCGCTGATATTGAAACGATTTTCATTTTGCAAAAAAGGGCAATTCGCGCAATCTACCAGATGCGATCCCGCGAGTCGTTGAGGAATATGTTTAAAGAAATTAATATTCTTACTGTTGCTAGTCAATTCATATACGAAAATATCATGTATGTACGTAAAAATTTGCACTTGTTTCATAAAAACAGTGACAGACACAATTTTAATCTAAGAAATATTAATAACATAGATGTTGCCTATTCGAGACTGAGTAAAGTTAAGAAGTCATTTATGGGGCAGTGTGTAAAATTTTATAACAAAATACCCGAAAATGTGACTAGTTTTCCAGAAAACAAATTCAAATTGCATGTGAAAAATTGTTTATGCTCTAGAGGGTATTACAAAATACTAGATTATGTAAATGGCAATGATATATGGACATGTATAGATCCTCCAGCTCACAATTTTATTGTTGACATGAATTGTAATAGAATTTAAGATTTTATTTAAAAAATGTGTTGAAGCGAGTTTCTTTTGGGCTCGACGTTTCTTCTCGCTTCGCAAACACTTCCCGAAACGTTGAGTGTACAAGTCCCGCGTGGTAGGGACTTTGTACTAGGTAGAAAAAAATATTGACGATTTAAAAGCATGTGTAAAGCATCTACTTAAATAAAAAACATTTTGAGTTTGAGTTTGAGTTTTAATGTCAAGGGGTTGTCACTGAGTGTTCCACCGGGATGATGTCAAAACTAATGAAAATGCAAACGAGATGTCAAAACGGCTTCTAATTGAACACTAAAATATAAAAATATAAAATTATGCTAAGTTAACGTGCGTCATTGCACCAAAATGTAGGTCGCGACCAAAGTACAGCATCGGTACGTGACTTCGTTCGTGTTACTATGCAAACTATTTTAATATAAAAATAATACAAAATTAAATTAATGTACGTAATTCGTACAATGAGGTTGTTTGACACGGTCGGCCCAAGGTAGCAAAACTTGTCAACAGTTTCCAAAGGTGTTGCGTTTAGCAATATAACTTGCGGATTGTCACAGCCTTGAACAAGCACTACCGTTTTTATGGCGTTAATGGACATGGAGAACAAAGCACAGGCTTGGGAAAATTTGTCCATAATACACTTGAGCTTGCTGACCGTAGTCGCAGAGAAGGCTGCATCGTCAGCAAGCAGAAGGCTGTCAACGAAAATATCCTCATGGTACCTCTTAGATTTGAGTAGGGATATGTTAAAAAGTTTGCCGTCGGCCCTCGTGTGTAGGTAAATACCCTGCTGGTCTTCGCCTATAGCAGTTTTCAGAAGCAGCGAAAAGAAAATGCCAAACAACACGCAGCCTTGACGAACACCTCTGCGCATTTCGAACGGCTCAGATGTTTCACCGTCAAAGACAACAATGCCTTTCATTTCCTCGTGAAATGATTTCACAAGGTTCAAGAGTTTTGGTGGACATCCAATGCGTTCAAGTGCAGTATACAAGCCCTCTCTGCTCACGGCGTCGAAGGCCTTGTTGAGGTCCACGAATGCCATGAACAGCGGTGTTTTCTGCTCTCTACACTTCTCCTGGAGCTGACGAAACGTGAAAATCATGTCTACTGTGGAGCGCTGGACGGAAACCGCACTAAGCCTCAGAATAAACACGTCCAGCAAGCTTTTGGAGCCGTCCTAAGATAGTACGTCCAAATAACTTTCCGATTATGCTTAGAAGAGAAATTCCACCCACGGTAACAGTTACAATCGCCGCGGTCACCTTTCCCTTAGTATAGTGTGACAATGTTAGCGTCACGCATATACTGAGGCAAGTGCCCCGCTTCCCAACACTTACATAGCAGATTGTGCAGGATTGGCAATACCCACTTGAGTTTTAATATTTCGGCTTGGGTGCCGTCACGCCTATGCATATGCGTTCGAATATTTAATAATTTGCCGAATAACCTAAAAGACCTTGAATTAAATATTTTTAAGACAAAGTTGTACAAATGGCTTAGTAATCAAAATTATTATAGCGTCAATGAATACCTCTCTGACAAAAACAAAAATTGTTGACATTTAAATTATAGTTTTCGTGACATTTATTTATTTAATTAATTGTATATTTTTGCATGCCTCATGCTGGCGAAACATGACTGTACTTATTAAATTTATTTCCTAACATCCTACTACCATGTTTGATGCAAATAAAACATTTCATTTCATTTTATTTCACTGCCAGGACTCTTGCCGCGTTTGAGCTGCTCAACAGCCTGGTATAGTTCCTCAACGGTAGATAAGTCATCTAGCTCGATCCAGGTAGCCAGTTTGGGCATACTTTCGACAGCCTCCGGCTTAATGTCTACTGGATTGGAGTAGAGAATGGTATAATGCTCTACCCAGCGTTCCATTTTGCGACGGTTGTCAATGATAACTGAACCATCCGCTTATTTTTTTTTTTATGGCACAGGTGGCAAACGAGCAGACAGATCACCTGATGGTAAGCGATTACTACCGCCCATAGACACCCGCAACACCAGAGAAGTCACAAGTGCGTTGCCGGCCTTTGATATGGGAGTACGCTCTTTTCTTGAAGGTTTGAATGTCGTATCGGTCCGGAAATACCGCAGGCGACAATTCATTCCACAGTTTGGTTGTGCGAGGCAGAAAGTTTAAACGCACAGTTGTGGACTGCCAACCATCTAAGCGATGGGGATGAATATATTGTCGCGTAGAACGATGGCGAAAAGAGGCGGCAGGGATCAATCCGAACAATTCCTCGGAGCACTCCCCATTGTACATGCGATAGAGAATGCAGAGCGAGGCTACATATCTACGCAGCGCCAAGGAGTCAAGCCGCTTCCTTCAGAGGGGTTGTTTTTTTGGGAACAGGCCCTATAGCCTGCTTTATGTTTGAATACAAACCGCTGAGGTTCTCGGTATCTGCACACAACTGTATGCTACGGTAAAGCCCAGTCCAATACGCGTTAGCATAGTAACGTGTGCTTCGCTGAAGAGCTGCTTTGGCCTCTCGGAGCTCTTGCTGCGTGTCGGGACCGGGGTTCAAGCGGTGATTCAGAGCAGCTTTACGTTTTATGTCGAGCAGAGGTTGTAGATGCTCAAGGTTTTCGGCAAACCAGTCCTGATAAAAGTTAACTTTCTTCTTGCCGGGTGGTTTGGACGAATGTATCTTTTTGTGAGTGAAACTGACGCTCGTCAGCACCAAAGAGTGATCAATGTCGCAATCGGGCTCAATCGGCACTGTGAAAGGATCGCGTCTGCAAAATCTCGCGGAGGTCCTTCTTCCTGGCAAGGACTAGATCCAGTTGATGCCAGTGTCCTGAACAGGGGTGCTTCCAGGAAACTTTTTTCCAGGAATTTCTGGAATTGAATATACGAATTTAAAATATTGTAGTGTGTGGTTAGTTAAATAACTGTTTATTACAATGAAACTTTATTTTTTGTGTTCTAAGGGACATAAAACGAAGGATTTTACTGACGAAGTGTTTGAAAAGTATATTTTCTCTTGGAATGTGAGTAAATTTAACGGATTTAAATATAAAGAGCTCCAACTGCCACCTCAAGCCAAGACAGAATATGGCTATCACATCGAATGCTACAGAAATATACGGGCTCATTAATAATGAAAGAAACTTCGGCAAACAAAATGTACATATTTATAGGGTGACTTTAAATAAGTTCTTGATACGAAAGGCTATGCATGTGCACATGATAATGAACAACTTTCCCTAAGGAACCCATAGTCAAATCGCAAAAAAAAATTTGGACTCTTCATACTAACTTGGTCGGTCAGTTCATAATTTTTTATGGAAAGTCAATTTTTTTTTGCGATTTGACTTTGGGTTTCTTAGAGAAAGTTATTTGTTATCATGAGCACATTCATAGCCTTTCGTATTAAAAACAATTTAAAAGTCACCCTATACGACACTATTGTATTAAATGTCCCCGTTCGACTTGTACATTGTTACCCTCAATTACCCTATACTGTGGTATGAAAAAGTTAACAGATTAGTAAAAATTTACCCACCACGACGGACGAGTCGATAATCCTTGTTAATCAATCATGGTTGGCTATAATAATATCATGCGCATTTACCATGATTTCTTCAGTTTTACCAGGTTTTACCTAATAGTTAAAAAAACTGTTTTGAAGGAGTTCCGGCCGGATTTGGCTTGGCAGACTTATTTATTCTTAAAGAGACTATACATAGACACATAGTTAACAGTAATTTTCGTCAAGATGTCATATGACGTAGGTAAACGTATCCAATGGCCATTTTTGGCACGGTCTGCCAAGTATTTAGTCAATTTCATTTACAGTCAAAATCTGGATGTAAATACAGTCGTATACGCAGATGATACAAATGCTATCATAACAGCGGATAACATGAATGATCTTGAAAACAAAACGTTGCAAGTATTAACAGTATTTAATCAGTGGTTCTCTGCCAATAATTTAATTCTGAACATAAGTAAAACAAATATTCTGCTTTTTAGACTACTGCTAGAAACACAGACACACTAAATATAAATTTCGATGATAACACTGTCGCTACTTTAAGCATTACAAAATTTTTAGGGATAAAGATTGATGCAAATCTTAATTGGAAAGAAGAAGTAAACAGGATAGAAGGCAAAATTTGTTCAGCTTGCTATGCTATACGAAGCTTACGTGACGAGCTGAATATTGAATAGCTTAGAATTGTGTACCACGCCTTAGTTGAATCCCATTTAAGATATAGCATACAATTTTGGGGCAATAGTTATAAATATAATATCGATAAAGCTTTTATCATACAAAAAAGGGCCATTAGAACTATTGTTCGCATTCCACAATGGGAATCCTGTAGAGAACATTTTAAATTGCTGAATATACTCCCTGTGCCCTGTCTCTACATACTTGTTCTCCTTACGGATGTAGTCAGTAATTATGAAAAGTTTGAGACATTATTAGATTTATCAAGTATTCTTATTTATGTTTAATCTTAACGTTCGATTTTTATTGTTTATTTTATTTTAAGGTGTAATTTCCAACACAATTTATATTGTTTTATGGAATAAATAAATGAAATGAAATACTTCCGGCCATTACAGGACTGGCAGACTTATGTTTACCCTTTCTATGAATAAAGGTCTAAATGATGCCACGTGTCTCGTAATGATGTCACATGGCGGTTGATGGCTGAGCTGGAGGAGGCATATTGTGACGGCATCGAGTCTATGAAGTCCGTGACCATTAGTATTGTAGTAGTTGATGTGTCTCAAGCGGTCCGTAAAACTCCAACCTGGACACCCCCAAGAAGCGATGTTGAAATCTTAGCCAGCCAATTCCAGCAAAAACTCGAGCGGTGTCACGTTCCGAACTTCTTCGCTAATAGGATCACTCATTTTGCTTCTAAGTCAGGCAATACCGCTGATCTTAGTCAGTACCGCCCGCCCATTATGATTCATAATTCATAATATTTATTTGCCATTAAACAGAGTATTTTACATGTCAGATGTTATTAACAAAATTACAGTGGTCAAGTCTGTTTAGCTATTTACTAGTAGCATGCAAATAAGATCCACAGAAACAGAATCATTAGAAATAATATTATAAGAAATACACAAATGAAATTAATAATACATTCAGCGGAAATATTAATACATTTAAAGCTTTAAGATGTCAAATCAGTGAAATTCATAAACTAAGATGTCAATTTGATAACATTTACAAGAATCTTATGTCAAAGAGAGTTTCATACACAATCAATTATTAGTTACAGAAGGCAGTTTTCTGCATTCCAAAAACTCCTTGACGGAATAAAACCGATTTTCTATTAACCATCTCCACAGAACCGTTCTAAACCTGTTAAGCGGTAGTAATTTTATAGATTCAGGTATTTTATTGTAAATAGTTTTACACATAGCATAACAGTTGTTCTGGAAACGTTTCGTTTTTGGTACAGTTGTTAGAACTAGCTTGCTGGTGTTTCTCAAGTTTATTTGGGTAACTGCTTTGAGTTCAGTGAATATATTATAGTTTTGTTTCACGAAATTGCAGGCTTCAAATATATATAAGCATGCTAAAGGCAACACCTTCAGGGACTCAAAATACGGCTTACACGAAACATCAGGTGCGATGTTGCATATGGCCCGTATGCATCGTTTTTGTGCTACAAATGCTCTTTCTATGTCAGAGCTGTTTCCCCAAACCAAGAGCCCGTATCTGAGAACCGATTCAACGTAGGCAAAGTAGGCTGTGATAGCTGTGCTCCTACTTGCTACCTGTGTTTTTCTACAACTACAAAAATCGAAAAAAGATAATCGGGAATAATTGCGCAACTTTCTACCAACATAAACCCCAAAAACTTTTGATCCCACGCCGGAGACGCCGCGCCCGCGCCGCGTCGTCGTCGGGTACGCACACCGACGAGCCGCCGGCGCCGGCGCCGCCGCCCTTTGCGTCAACGGCGTCGACCTCTAGCCCCGTGCTCTAGCGCCAAGACCACTGGACGGATTTGTATGAAATTTGGGTTAGGGCAATATTTTGTTAATATCTCCAGCCATTTTATTTTATTTTTTTAATATCTTATTTTTTTTGGGTTACCACTTGCCACCGTCTGCGCTGCCCGCATCCAGCGGCCTCCCGCGCCCCCGAACCCGACCCGGTGAAGGTTGTGGGAAGCTACCGGATGCGGACAGCGCATGGCCAGCGCAATCCTTGGGGGAGTCCTTCGTCCAGCAGTAGACGTCTTTTGGCTATTGAGGACGTGACGTAACTACAATAACACTGAAAGAATTACCTCTGCCAGTTCATGAGCCCTGTCGTTTCGCTATTAATTTTATTCTAAACCGGGTTCGTAAATATCTGATATTTATAATAAATATCAAAATATTAGATATTTGTGATATACCTATATCCGATATTTTCGAAATTTTTGATATTTATCAAAATTACATACTAATTTCAATTTCTTACTCTAATACGTTTCTCTAATACTCTAATACGAAATAGCTGAATTTAAAATGTAGGTATATTTTTGATAATTTGAAGATTTTTATCAAAATAACATTAAAATTTTATACTCTTGATATGTTTTTTTCAAAATAACTGAATCTAAAATGTATATTTTTTTTTTTGCAAAGGTGTACGAAGATTTTTGTATGGAGCCTGGCCCACTGACCGGCCGCCATCTTGATTTTTTCAAAATCGCGGCGCACCGATAAACCTATACATATCGATTGGGGACACACATACAAACAAAAACTTACTAAGGTACATACATATGTCCTAAAACGTCACGTTACTGAGTTATTTGCAGTAAAAGACAAACAATTATTTGCAGTAAACAAAAACTTCGTTATCGTCATGCAAAACGTTTTCCATGCACTACCTATATTACATGCAAATAGTAATTATTGATTGATAAAACTTAAGAAGCAGTCGTGGCTAAGTACGCATTGCGTGATCGCGACGATCACGCAGGTTAATAGACCATAGACATGGACATAGCCATGGACCATAGACATGGTCCCAACCTGGATGGGTTTGAATGTTAGTGGCATTTATCACCATTAGTGCCGGCTGTTATCACTAGATGGCAGAGCCGGAGGCCTTCTAAGGTAAGGGGCTTGCAAACTTTTGATTCTGTTTTAACAAAAATACAGTATGCTATGCTGTTATCAGGATAAAAATTGATGTCATAAGAGTAATTGGAAAGTTTTCTTATCTATAAAATGATAACATTTATGTTAGTCAGCGCTTGGCCTTGCACGGACACGCTTGTGCATAGAGACCGGTGATTTGTACGTAGAGGACAATGACCTCAGATATAGTGAAATGTAACGTGGTGATAAATGAAGTCCTAGCATTTATTCAAAACAAGATTGATGTCATGTACGAAGAAAGTTTGCAACAGATATGTACTTCGGCCTTCTTAACTGAAGATATAGTGACGGCTAAAAATCTGCTTTTTAATTATATACCGAGCACGAAAAAAATCAGTCGAAAGGAGGGCAAGAAATAAGCACAGCGAGACGTGGATGTTATCTTAGGTCTCCTGAAAGGTACGGATCCAGAGCTTTTTCCAGTTTTCGTAGCTAAAGATCTGCACAAACTCCCTCCCATTACTTTTGACCATATTGATGTGACCCGATTTTTGAAAGATTTTCTGAGATTACAAAATCAAATCACGGAAATAAAGGAGACATTTGTGACTATGGAACAATTTAAACTACTCAAGTCTGATTTGGAAAATATTTAGCACACATCAATAGTAAATAATTTTGTCTCAAACATAAATAGAAAACGAGGGGCTTGTTTGCAAGACAGTTTTTCTATGGACAGTGGTCCCACTGGACTCCAATATGTATTAATAAAATCATCTGATTCAAACTCAGCTGCGTTAAAGGTCAATGATTGTAAGATTATTGTTCGCGCCGAGGATGTCGACGCAAGTGTATGCCAGCACGTGGAGGCACCGATAAGTACCGCGGTTGCGAACAGAGGCAAATAAAGTAACGGAAGTATAGGGTTACCGGGGTGTGAGAACAGGCCCGCACGACGATCTATGCAATGCGTATAGGACACTGCAAGTACTGCGGTTTCGATGACGCATAATCTGGTTAGCAACACACCGTCGCACACAAGGTAATACCCCTACCGCTGTCTCCACGGACAACCCGTTTCCATCAAGCTCTACTTTGTCGCCGCTTAGTTCAAGAACGCCGCCGCCGCGCCGCGCCGCCGCTACTGGTAACTTATGCAAATGTCGCCCGTATGTCGAGAGAGGAATCAGAGCGAGAATGAGTGGTAAGGGACGAGAACTCGGAATGGGTAGCAGTACAACATAAGAAAGCATAAGCAAACTAGACTCGTATCACAAAGAGGATGCGTGATAATCCAAGCGGCAAATTTAAAGCGGCTGAAGATACTAAGGTGTCATTGTTTATATCGAACGTTTCTCCCGAAACTAGCGAAGAGGACATTATAAGTTATATTAAGGAAAAAACCTAACGAGGTTATTGAGTTAAAAAAGATAAATGTTAAAACAAACAAAAACTACAATGCCTTTAAATTATATGTGTCAAAAAATAAAGTAGATGTATTTTTAAATGAGCAGTTATGACCGGAAGGAATAACTTTTAGACGTTTTGTGCATTTCATGTACCAAACGAAGCCTAAAAGTTCAATTGTTAGAGTTACGTAATTTAATTAATTTTTATGGGTAAATCTAAATTAAAAAAGTGTTGTAAATTGACAAGTTTTAATTGTAAGTCAGTGAAAAGATCCATTGACAGCATTCGTGAGTTATGTATGTTTTCAGATGTGGCGCTCCAAGAGACATGGCTACTTCCCCACGACCTGAACTTTTTGGGCGAGATTAGTAACGAGTTTCACTACACGGGTAAATCGGCGGTCGATACTTCCGTCGGCCTCCTCAAGGGCAGACTCTATGGGGGAGTGGCCATTCTATGGAGAAAAGGTATATTTCAGTCCGTTAGTGTAATGGAGTGCAACAGTGTGCGTCTCTCTGCTATTAGAGCAATGTAGGGTAACCGCTGTATAATGATATGCAGTGTATACATGCCGACTGATGCACCTGATAACTTACCAGTTTTTACGGACATCCTAAGTGAGATAAGTGCATTGATTGAAAATAGCGGAGTAGAAAGTGTATACTTACTGGATTTCTTTAAATCTGAGTAATCTTGGTTAACAGATAAATTATACATTTTTAACACTTAGCTTTTAAGATTGATATCTAACCTATCAAATACTTTCCGAACTTCAAGGTTTTTACGTTGCGCTCGTTTTTTGATTGACTTTAGAAAAATTATTGTAGTTTAGTATCGTAACGATATTTAACTTCTATTTTATCTTCAATTGGGTGCATTATTAATAGCCTTTTTTTATTATTAATTGTACGCCGCCATGATCCATCACAAAAACAAAAAGATATCAGCGCCGCTAACGGTGGATATTGTAACTATTTTACGATATGATCACTTATGCTTGATCATTTCATGAAATAGCCGTGCGTTTAGCTGTATATCGTCAAACGTTGATATATTAATTGATCTGGCCAGACCATATCATGATGTGATCAGCGGATATTTTCCATTTCATGAAATACGACCATTTCATGAAATGATCGGCCACATCATGAAGTGATCAATTCTACGATCTGGCCACGACATATACATTTTAGGCGATTTTAATGCGCATCCGAACGAGTTGTTTTCAACCGACTTCAAAAAAAGGAGGAGGTTCTCAATTCGTCGGAATCTTTTTTTTTTTTTTATGTATGTTCACCGATTACTCGAAGACGCCTGAACCGATTTCGAAAATTCTTTTTTTGTTTGAAAGGGTATACTTCACAGGTGGTCCCATATAAATTTTATCGAAATCGATTCAGCGGTTTTTGAGAAAATCAACAAAACATAGCAAAATTGGAGTTGTTGCGATTGAAGTCGGTTGTTTTTAACGTATTCAGCGTGGTCAATTATATAGAGAGCTATTGAGCTTTTGTTTTGATCAAGAATGCATTTGTGCCGACACGAAAAAACTTGGTATCACTGCTAACCACTATAGTTTTGTGAGCGATGCGCACGGTTGCACTCGTAGGTTAGACCATTGCGTTGTCTCCCTGGCAGCCTGGCACAGTATTGTTAATGTAACTATAAAAGAGGATGTTTTTTCGTCTGATCATCTACCTTTGATTGTCGAGTGTAACCTTGATGTAGTAAGGCAAAAATTAAATGTTACTGAAGTACCACGTAAACTGGTGATATGGGGTCATAGAAATGATTATCAGGTGAATGAATATCGCAATCTTTGTCATAACAAACTAAAGCATTTAGACTTTCCTGTGGAGTTTGAGAGTTGCAGTTATGGGACATGCGCTTTGCATGAACACAAAAAAATTCTGGACAACCTGTATAATGAAATTGTAAATATTCTGAGTGACGCTGCCATAAAAACTAAACCTAAGGTGAAACCCGCGAGGAATAGGCATATTATATGTGGCTGGAATAGACATGTTTGGGAAGCGCACGGGGAGGCCAGGGTTAACCCGGAGTAATACCACGGCCTCACAGAAAACCGGCGTGAAGCAACGCTTGCGTTGTGTTTCGCTGAGTGAGTGAGGGTACCGGAGGCCCAACCTCCCCCCCCCCCCACCCAATTCCCCCCATCCCCACATCCCATTTCAAAGGTCGGCAACGCACTTGTGACTCCTCTGGTGTTGCGGGTGTCTATGGGCGGCGGTAATCGCTTACCATCAGGTGATCCGTCTGCTCGTTTGCCACCTATATACATATTATATAAAAAAAGAACATGGACAAGACGAAAATAATGTCAAATGTTCGTGTTACACTCACTCCTCCGAAGGCTGGAGACTCTACACTCGAAGTTGTTGATGAATATGCATACCTGGGACAAACACTCCAGCTAAGTAGGTCCAACTTCGAGAAAGAGATCAATCGTCAAATCCAACTCAGCTGGGCAGCGTTCGGGAACCTCTGTAATATCTTTGCGTCCAAAATACTGCAGTGTCTCAAGACTAAGGTTTTCAATCAGTAAATGTTGCCAGTGATGACATATGGAACCATACTATGAGAGATATGGTCGCATACTATGGGCCTCATAAGAAGGCTCAAAGTCACCCAAAGGGCGATGGAACGTGCTATGCTTGGAGTTCCCTACGTGATAGGAGATACGCAGGAGGACTAAAGTTACCGACATAGCTCACAGAATCGCTAAAAACTTTTTCTATTCTATTCTATTCTATTCTACATAGCTCTCAGAATCGCTAGACTTAAGTGGCACTGGGAAGGGCACATAGCTCGTAGAACAGATAGCCGTTGGGGCATTAAAGTTCTCGAGTGGCGACCGCGCACCGAAAAACGCAGCATAGGCAGACCTCCCACTCGGTGTACCGATGACCTGATAAAGGTTGCGGGAAGCCACTAGATGCGGGCAGCGCAGGACAGGTTGATATCGAACTCTTTGGAGGAGGCCTTTGTGCAGCAGTGGACGTCTTTCAGCTGATGTTGATGATGATGATGATGATATTTATAATTTATATACTATTGCCCTGAGCTTAAAAACAATAGTTAAAATAGTGATGAATAGTTAAAACATGTATTTATCACAATTATCTTCACATTCGAAGGAATTTTTAGAAATAGACAAATAAATGTCGGCTAAGATAATATAATATATTGTTGGATCCCTGGATGAGACCCAACGTTCCGGTACTAGGTACGCTGCCATCAGGCCACTTCTTATGGAGGAAGTCCGTAGCTCCGTTGATTTGAGGCTTGACTCCTTGGATGTCGGGAACCTCTGGATCTTCGCTTGACTTGTCTCCTAAGTCCACGACGTATGAAGGCGGGCGGCAACCGGATACTTGTTGGCGACACGAAGGACAGGGGTCAATCTCGTTAGGAGATTAAGGGTTTGTTCATCGGAATGGCCTTGACTTGCAGCCGCTCCGGCTTGAGTTAGATTAAGGCCCTTTCGGGCCGAGTTCCTCTAGATCCTCACTAGCAGGCTCAAGGTACACAGAAATAGCTGGATAGAGTGTTGTGGTTTATTGAGAGAGACCATTACTAGTTGATCGCTACAGAGAAAGAACCACCGTTAGGCTTGGTTCGGCCGCTTTTATAGGGACGACAGGCAAGGTGTTTACGTATGCGGAATATTCTGGAAAGGTACTTAACACTTCCTTGTTTGTCACCCCTTTACAATAAACAATGGTTTCATATTACTCATTAGAATATTCTAGAGCGCCATTAAGACAACTTTATTGCTTATAATCACTCATTAAGATTAACTGTTAGACGGAAACCACACTGGTCCGAAAATCGGACAGGAGTCCGAAGCGACGAAATTCTCATGCGACAGCGTTCCGCAACAACGGATGGTTTTCGTCCGAATTTCGTCCGAAGCTGCGGTGCACGATGAAGGCACGGATTTCGAACCATCGGACGATTTTCGTCCGAATGTCGTCAAGAGCGACGGTTTTCGTCATGCGTTCATTCAGTATTCGAACGTGTATGTATATAGGTATGTATGTTTTTGACTCGGATAATTCTTGTTTTTGTTTGTAACAAGGGTCATTTCGTAAATCCCCCCGCGCCACGCACCCCGCAACACCCCCGCGCGCCGTTTTGTAGCAGTGTGGCATACCCTGCGAATCGCATCGCATCTTCGTCCGTAAGCACGATTTCGTCGTGTAAATCGCATCTTCGGACGATGATGCGATTTCAGTGTGTGGTACCCTGCGATTTTTGTATACAAATCAACATTTTACAGTACAAAGTTTAAATTCGGGCCATCGTATTTCGTTGCGATGTCCGAAGCAGTGTGTTTTCCGCCTTAATGTAAACAAGGTGTCAAATTACATGGTAAACAACTTGTACTTAAAAAATGTGGCGGAATTAGCCTGTCGCAGCAATATATTATATAAATATAAGAGACCAGGCCAATGTCTTGAAGTAAGATGGCATAGGTTTATAAATAAAAATAAATAAATACATGCTTATTACAATATACATTCTAAAAAGCATCAAACTATATTTTAGCCATTCCTGCACTGTAAATTGCATACAGACTACAGACAGATATTTTTCATGGTTATTACAGTTTGATATTTTCCTGTTAATAACGTGTTAAATTCATACGGAATTACGGATATCTTGAATATTTTAATGATTAACCAAAACTGAACCTACTACTAACAGCTTAAAAATACTGCTTGACAACGGTTAGAATTAAATAATTTTCAATAAGAGTTTTTAAATTTGAAGCTCTCTGTTTAAAAAAAAATATATGGAACTTATTCTGCAAATCATTTTAAAAACTTTTACGTCTCTTTAGCTATTCAAAAAGGTATAACACTTACTATTAAATAGGTAAAATATTGACCAAATAACAGTTAAGTTAGCAGAGGGTACATTTTTTTGACAACTCTTTAGTCCTTTTCAGCTCCAAACGAAGAGCAGTTTTCTTCTCAAAACTTTGTTTAAGGCCTTAACTCTTGTTAATCGATTCTTTAATTTACAGATTCTCATCGATTAATAAGACTAAAGGCCTTAGGGTGCATTTCCACTGATGCGGAGCGGGGCTGAGCAGGACGGAGAAGATCAGAGAATAGTAGCAAGTGTTTCCACTGAAGCGGGACGGAGCAGAGTAGAGCAGAGTGGAGCGAAGTAGGGCAGAGTGGAGCGAAGTAGGGTGGAGCGGAGCGGGGCGGAGCTGAGCGGGACGGAGCGAAGCGAAGCGAAGCTTAGTGGTCTGGAGCTGCATGTGACCATTTTTTAGGTCTGCTCTGCTACGCTCCACTCCATTCTGCCCTAATTCGCTCCATTCTGCTCTACTCTGATTCGCCCTACTTCGCTCCACTATGCTTTACTCTGCTCCGCCCCGCTTCAGTAGAAACACTTGCTACTATTCTCTGATCTTCTCCGCCCTGCTCATCCCCGCTCCACATCAGTGGAAATGCACCCTAAGACCTTTAGTCTTATTAATCGATGAGAATCTGTAAATAAAAGAGTCGATTAACAAGATTTAAGGCCTTAAACAAAGTTTTGAGAAGAAAACTGCTCTTCGTTTGGAGCTGAAAAGGACTAAAGAGTTATCAAAAAAATGTACCCTCTGCTAACTTAACTGTTATTTGGTCAATATTTTGCCTAAATAAATGGTAAATTTATTTAGGCCTTTTTGAATAGCTAAAGAGACGTAGAAGTTTTTAAAACTATTTGCAGAATAAGTTCCATACATTTTTTTTAAAACAGAGAGCTCCAAATTTAAAAACTCTTATTGAAAATTATTTAATTCTAACCGTTGTCAAGCAGTATTTTTAAGCTCTTAGTAGTAGGTTCAGTTTCGGTTAATAATTTTTATGAATTGACATGTTTTCTAACTAGTTACATCAAAAAATGATGGTGATGGGGGACTTCAACTCGAAACTAGGCAAACGAAGGGACAACGAGCTGAGAGTGGGGAAATTTGGATACGGAGAGAGGAATGCGCGGGGTCAGCTGCTGGCTGGCTTTATGGAGAAGGAGGGCCTCTTCATGATGAACTCCTTCTTCAAAAAGCCAAAACAGCGCAAGTGGACATGGCTGCATCCCAGTGGCGTAGTAAAAAATGAGATTGACTTCATCTTGTCGACAAAAAGGCAAATATTCAATGATGTCTCTGTGATCAACTCGCTGAAGATAGGAAGCGATCACCGAATGGTAAGTTGCACATTGAATCTAAAAACAAAGCTAGAAAGATGTCGACTGATGAAGTCCAGGCTCCGACCAGCGCCTATCCAACTCCAAAACCCCGAAAGCTTTCAACTCGAGTTGCACAACCGCTTCGAATGCCTAGGAGAATGCGAAAATGTGGACAATTATAACGACAGGTTCATGTAAATTGTCCAAACGGCTGGGAATAAGGCCTTCAAAACCGGCCGTTTAAAAATAACATCTCGTATCTCGGACCTCACCAGCAAGCTCATGGAGGAAAGACGAAGCCTGATTCTGAAATCCTCTGAAGATGCTTGTCAGTATCGGCGACTAAACAGACAGATCTCCAAGTCCTTGACCCGTGATATACGCCAATTTAATACCAACCGTATTAAAGAGGCTATCGAGCGCAATAAAGGGTCAAAAGTATTCGCAAGGGATCTGTCTGCTGGTCAAAGCCAACTGACAAAGCTGAAGACCGAGGATGGCAGAGTCGTGTCGTCCAAGCCCGAGCTGTTGGAAGAGGTTGAGAAATTCTACGGACAATTATACATGACTACACGCTTACCTGTCAGCAATCTGGCTGAAGACCCGAGAGCCAGATTGTCCCGACACTATACCGAAGATATCCCAGACGTCAGCCTGTGCGAGATTAGAATGGCTCTCAAACAGCTTAAGAACAACAAGGCACCGGGTGATGATGGAATTACGGCTGAGCTTCTGAAAGCAGGTGGAGAACCGGTACTTATAGCTCTTCAGAAGCTATTTAATTCCGTCATGCTCGAGGGACGAACGCCTACAGCATGGCACAGGAGTGTGGTGGTGCTCTTCTTCAAGAAGGGTGATAAGTCTCTGCTGAAGAATTACAGACCCATCTCACTCCTGAGCCATGTCTACAAGCTGTTTTCGAGAGTCATTACGAATCGTCTCGCACGCAGGTTTGACGACTTCCAGCCTCCCGAACAAGCCGGTTTCCGAAAAGGCTTCAGTACCATAGACCACATACATACGCTGCGGCATATTATACAGAAGACCGAAGAGTATAATCGGCCACTATGCTTGGCGTTTGTGGACTATGAGAAAGCCTTTGATTCGATCGAGACCTGGGCTGTGTTGCAGTCTCTCCAACGGTGCCAAATTGATTATCGATACATCGAAGTGTTGAAGTGCTTGTATGAAAACGCCACCATGTCGGTCCACCTCCAGGATCAGAATTCGAAACCTATCCGGCTGCAGCGTGGGGTGAGACAGGGAGACGTTATATCTCCGAAACTGTTCACCGCTGCACTGGAAGACGTTTTCAAGCTTCTGGACTGGAGAGGACTCGGCATTAACATCAATGGCGAGTACATCACTCACCTTCGATTTGCTGACGATATCGTGATCATGGCTGAGACCTTGGAAGACCTAGGCGCAATGCTCGAAGGACTTAGTAGAGTCTCCCAACAAGTGGGTCTTAAAATGAACATGGATAAGACGAAAATCATGTTAAACGTCCGTGTTACACCCACTCCTCTGAAGGTTGGAGACTCTACACTCGAAGTTGTTGACGAATATGTATACCTGGGACAAACAGTCCAGTTAGGTAGGTCCAACTTCGAGAAAGAGATCAATCGTCGAATCCAACTCGGCTGGGCAGCGTTCGGGAAGCTTCGCAATATCTTTACGTCCAAAATACCGCAGTCCCTCAAGACTAAAGTCTTTGACCAGTGTGTGTTGCCAGTGATGACATATGGATCCGAGACATGGTCGCTTACTATGGGCCTTATAAGAAGGCTCAAAGTCACCCAAAGGGCGATGGAGCGTGCTATGCTTGGTGTTTCCCTACGTGATCGAATCAGAAATGAGGAGATACGTAGGAGAACTAAAGTTACCGACATAGCTCTCAGAATCGCTAGACTTAAGTGGCAGTGGGCAGGGCACATAGCTCGTAGAACAGATGGCCGTTGGGGCAGTAAAGTTCTCGAATGGCGACCGCGCACCGGAAGGCGCAGTGTGGGCAGGCCCCCGACTCGGTGGACCGACGACCTGGTAAAGGTTGCAGGAAGCCGCTGGATGCGAGCCGCACAGGACCGGTCGGTGTGGAAATCCTTGGGGGAGGCCTTTGTCCAGCAGTGGACGTCTTTCGGCTGATAGATAGATAGATAGACATCAAAAAAACGTACCCCAGAAGCACTAATCACAAAAAAATCGACAAAAAAGCCAAAAAAATGAGAATTTTTAAAAAATCTTTAAAGTTCAATATCTCCATAACGGTTAAGTTTCGGACACCATATCATAGAATCAAATACATCAGAAATGAGCTGAATTATAACGTCCTTTAATATTCAGTACGACTTTTCCTGTAACCCTGTATACAGGTTTTATCGTGCGCTGCGATTTTGAAAAAAAATCAAGATGCGGCTCGATCAGTGGGCCAAAATCTTCATACCCCTTTGAAGATAGTTAATTAAATTAAACTCATTTATTTATTATTGTTATAATAATAGCTTTATTCTTTGGATTTGGTACATTCATTCGTAAGAATCATCTCTTAGAAGCTAGGAAAATATCAATATCAATATTATGATTGGTAATTTGATGTGATCCTTCAAAGTGGTTATACTAGAGGTCGTTTGCAGCAAATTAAGTCCAGTTAACCAGGGGTCAAAAATGTATGGTTACTGAGTTATTACAGTTTTTCGATTTTTTAGAAGTTTTCTGCTTTGTTACCAAAAACAATTATTTAAGAAAAAACCATTACACTGTTAACATTAAACTGACACTTTTTTATAAGCTGAGAAATGAGCGCTCACTTGAATAAGTTTTTGTTTATTTCTATTTATTTTAGGCAAGGTTGTTATATACCTTTTTAGAAAGCTAATAAGACGTAGATATTTTTTAAAGTATCCGCACGCTTAAGGTATAAGTATTTTTTTTTTGAAAATCCTCTATTTTGTTCCATAAATTGTAAAAAAATATTTTGAAGTTTTTGTTATTTTATGCTGTTACTTCAGAATAATTATACATATTTTTTATTTTACTACTTAAGTAACATGTCTTCTATGGTATCCACTTTGAAAAAAAATATTAAAGTTAATAATTGTTTTTTTAATGATTTTTTTAAGGTGACAATCCGGAGATTTAAAAAAAAAAACTCGAAAATGGTTCACTTTTGAATAATACTTTATAGGGTTCAATTGATTGCTAATGACCTCCTCTATAAGCCCTTAAAATATTCGCGTCGAATTACCAGTAACCCTGTATATCAATTGATATACATATCATGCGAACTCTGCTTCTAAACCACCGGTAGCATGGCGATTCTACGTAAAACCCTGTTATTTTTAGTTTTTGTTGATAAATAGGTAGAAGGGCAGGTTTTGTCTCAGGCAATTGACGATAGTTAAAGAATTATGACGAGAGGCGCCCACTGAGAGGCTGAGTGCGAAGGGCGACTTTCGCCGCCCCTTGCAGGCTGCCGCCCCGGGCTACAACCCCGGTTGGCCCTAGGGTAAATACTAGGGGGTGCAGAACCGGACCTCTTTAGTAAGAACCGGTTCTTCGGTTCCGATAGCTACTTAGAACCGGGTACCCGGTTCTTTCGGTTCTTCTAAGATTTTTTTTGACACGATTTTACGTAAAAGACAGAATGTTAAAAAACGCAAAATATGTATAATTTCCTTTTTTTTATTGGAACAACTTAAGTATTAATCTAGACACGCGGAGCGTGTCCAGCCAAGTTCACGTCAAAAAAGAACTGGCGAGTAGCTCCGTGTGTAATATTACACGAACCATTTGGAGCCACTTTTGTCACCTTCATAACTCAAAATCTATTTAACATAAATACACCAAATTTGGTTTATGTATTAAGACTTCCTAGATAAACGAGCACTCAAAATTTTATAAACATAGCTCAAACGGTTGGTATAGATTTTAACGTCCGAAAATCGACATTTTTATGACTGACTCACTGACATATAGATCAAAAAGCTTACCCACTTCCAGATGACCTAGAAAGTTCAAATTTTGCATCAAGCTAGGTAATTGTGTGTATGCAAAGGAAAAAATCAGAAAACACTGATTTTCTAAGAAAAAATTTTTTTTTCAATACAATATTTTTATGATTTAAAGACACACTCACCGTCATCAAAAAGCTAAGGTACTTCTAGCAAGGCTACGAGCTTTAAATTTGGTGTGCGGCTAGTATTTCATGTACTGATAACGGAAAAATTAAAAAAAAACATGTGTTAAAAAAATAAAAAAAGGCTCAAAAAGTAACTTATCGCGGGGCTCGAACTCGCACCTGCGCGTTACATGTGCGACTCCTATATTAAATGAGCTATCGAGGTTGTTATGGCAATGGTGAAATAAAGATACAATTTAGTAAATGGAAAACAGGAAAATAGCAAGACGAAACAAAAATAAAAGATTCTTGGAATGAAACAAAAATAAAAGATTCTTGGAATTGTATAAAAAACTTGTGTAATAAAAGCACTAGCTACTAAATATTTAAATAAAAACTATTACATATAAACTTAATTCATTTAATATAAACAGAATAAAAATAAATGTAAGCATTTTATTATTACTAACAATAAGCTGAAAATTTAATAAATATAAAGTTGCCCATGTTGGATTTGAACCAAGAGTTTTCTCACTGACGCCGCCCTCTATACCGGCCTACCGGTTGGTCGATTTTCATTTTGCAAAAAAGGGCAATTCGCGCAATCTACCAGATGCGATCCCGCGAGTCGTTGAGGAATATGTTTAAAGAAATTAATATTCTTACTGTTGCTAGTCAATTCATATACGAAAATATCATGTATGTACGTAAAAATTTGCACTTGTTTCATAAAAACAGTGACACACACAATTTTAATCTAAGAAATATTAATAACATAGATGTTGCCTATTCGAGACTGAGTAAAGTTAAGAAGTCATTTATGGGGCAGTGTGTAAAATTCTATAACAAAATACCCGAAAATGTGACTAGTTTGCCAGAAAACAAATTCAAATTGCATATGAAAAATTGTTTATGCTCTAAAGGGTATTACAAAATACTAGATTATGTAAATGACAATGATATATGGACATGTATAAATCCTCCAGCTCACAGTTTTATTGTTAACATGTATTGTAATAGAATTTAAGATTTTATTTAAAAAATGTGTTGAAGCGAGTTTCTTTTGGGCTCGACGTTTCTTCTCGCTTCGCAAACATTTCCCGAAACGTTGAGTGTACAAGTCCCGCGTGGTAGGGACTTTGTGCTAGGTAGAAAAAAAATATTGACGATTTAAAAGCATGTGTAAAGCATCTACTTAAATAAAAAACATTTTGAGTTTGAGTTTGAGTTTGAGTCGATTCCTTATGGGGTGAAACACATCTTCTGCAGTAGGTACATAACTTAAGAAAAATTATATCTTTCAAACAGAGCACAGTTACACATAGTAGCCAGTAGGTGTACTGTTGTAAGTTGTAACTGATAATGATAAGATTCGGTGGGTGCTGCCATGCCCAAAGTAGAAGAGATATCTTGTGTTGATTTACATAGTAAGTAAAGGATAATGTACTTATATCAGTGACATTAGACAATACAGAGAGAGCATTCGAAATGATTGCAGAAAAAGTAGGAGAAATTGAAAGAAATCGACAGGAACACGATCACGAAGATGACGGTCTAGAGAACCCGTTGGACTTCTGACCTGTTGAAGCTGTAAATGCAATGGAAGATTTCAGAAATGCCAAAGATTTCATATCAGAAAATGAGCTCGAACAAATGATAAAAGGTCTAAATGTTAGACCAGAAACGTATTTTCGATACAATTTGTAAGACTTTGTTAGACAAAACTGCAGTTTTGGAGAATTTGCTAGTAGGACAGGCGGCACAGGAAAAAGTTATATCAATACCATTAAAAGTTGGGTTACGAAGCGAATGACAAATTACTTGCAGTAGCTGCATCCACTGGCATTGCCGCTTTAAATATATACTGACTCACAATACATAGGCTCCTACAGCTGCCGGTAGAACATGGAAATTGTCCTACTAAATACACTTATTAGATCAAGCACTAAAAGTTTTATGCATTTACATTTGTACAAACATGAATGTCTATGTAGTAAACAATGGCGCGAAATTGGTATGAAGTGTCCGGGGTGTGACAGCGTAAGCGCAGGTTTTTTTTATTATTAGTAAATCACTTTTAAATAATATTAATAAATGTACTCACAAAAAGTAATGATATCGCATCAAAAACATAAATGTGAAAATGGGAGCCAAGTTCAATATTATGATATGGTGTGGTTGTCAACTTTACTGAGAAAAGAATTGAGATCTAAATGGATGCCAAGTTCTGTAGATAATCCTGAAATTTATGTATATTATTATTAAAAATATGACTTTCTAAATTTAAATAGTAGAATTATTTACACAAAGCAAATAACTTATGATCTGTTTAACCTCATCATTGACTTGGCTAGTTTTTATCAGCAAATGAAATATTCAGAAAATAGAACCTTATAGTATAAAAATAAGAACTTGCGTATAACTTAAAGATGATACGTTGATAAACCAAATTTAAGATGACTAGTATCTGAAAACTAGCCAAGTCAAAGTTGAGGTTAAACAGATCATAAGTTATTTGCTTTGTGTAAATAATTCTACTATTTAAATTTAGAAAGTCATATTTTTAATAATAATATACATAAATTTCAGGATTATCTACAGAACTTGGCATCCATTTAGATCTCAATTCTTTTCTCAGTAAAGTTGACAACCACACCATATCATAATATTGAACTTGGCTCCCATTTTCACATTTATGTTTTTGATTATTATTATCATCATCAGCCAAATGACGTCCACTGTTTAACAAAGGCTTCCCCCAAGGATTTCCACGCTGACCGGTCTTGCAATGCCCGCATTCAACGCTTTCCCGCGACCTTTGCTAGGTTATCGGTCCTGCCCACCCTATACCTCTTCCGGTGCGCGGTCGCCACTCGAGAACTTTAATGCCCCAACGACTCTACGAGCCATGTGCCCCACCCAGTGCCAATTCAGTTTAGTGATTCTGTGAGCTATATCGGTTACTTTAATTCTCCTACGTATCTCCTCATTTCTGATTCGATCACGTAGGGAACCTACAAGCACAGCACGCTCCATTACTGTGTAAAACTACGCTACGTATAAACGCTAAGTAAATTTAGTTCTATTGAGGTCCGATAGATGGCGCTACTAGGATATTAAAACGCGCTATTGTTTTGTCTTTGCCCGTCCGCTTATACTTACAGCTTTTTCCGATATTTTGAGTTCTACTGTCCTGAATACATGTGAGTAATAAATTGTTATAGTGTATTAGTGTTGTGTTTCAATTTGATCCTAAAGTGAGTAAACAATTACCCTTTAGACTCTGGTTGACCTTGAGCCTTCGTATAAGGCCCATAGTAAGTGATCATGTCTCAATTCCGTATGTCATCACTGGCAAAACACATAGAGGTCAAAGACCTTAATCTTGAGATAGGTACTGCGGTATTTTGGATGTGAAGATATTGCGGATCTTCCCGAACGCCGCTACTCAGCCGTGTTGGATTCGGTGGTTGATTTCTTTCTTGAGGTTGGACCTACCTAGCTGGCCTGTGTCTCCCAGGTATTTATTTGTCAACAACTTCAAGTGAAGAGTCTCCAACCTTCCGAGGAGTGGGTGTGATACGGACATTTGACATAATTTTAGTCTTGTCCATGTTCATTTTAGGACCCACTTGTTGGAAGAGTCCATCGAGCATTATGTCTAGGTCTTCCAAGATCTCTGCCACAACTACGATATCGTCAGTGAATCGAAGGCGAGGTGATGTAATCGCCGTTGATGTCAATATCGATTAGTCCATAAGCTTTCAAATATCTTCCAGGCCAGCGGTGAACGGTTTCGGAGATATTCGTTCGATTCGATATTCAATACGTCTCCCTGTCTCACCCCTCGCTGCAACCGGATTGGTTTCGAATTCTTTTCCTGGAGGTGGATCGACATGGTGACGTTTTCATACAAATATTTTAGCACTTCGATATATCGATAGTCGATTTGGCACCGTTGGAGAGACTGTAACTATACTCTTAGGTCTTCTGTATAATCTGTCTCAACGTATGAGTGTGGTCTATGGTACTGAAGCCTTTTTGGAATCCAGCTTGTTCAGGAGGCCAGAAGTCGTCTAACCTGCGTGCGAGATGATTTGTAATGACTCTCAAAAACAGCTTGTAGACATGGCTCAGAAGTGAGATGGGTCTATATTTCTTCAGCAGGTTTTTGTCACGCTTTTTGAAGAAGAGCACCACCACTTTCCTGTATCATGCCATAGACATTTGTCCCTCGAACATATCGTAATTTAAAAGCTTCTGAAGAACTTGAAGTACCGGTTTTCCACCTGCTTTTAAAAGCTCAGTCGTAATTCCATCTTCACCCGGTGTCTTGTTGTTCTTAAGCTGTTTGAGAGCCATTCTAATTTCATACAAGCTGATGTCCGGGATATCTTCGGTTTAGTGTCTAGTTAATTTGGCTCTTGGGTCTTTAGCCAGATTACTGAGGGGTAAGCGTGTGGTCGTGTATAATTGTCTGTAGAACTTCTCAACTTCCACCAACAGCTCAGGCTTGGAAGACACGATTCTGCCATCCTCAGTCTTAAGCTTTGTCAGTTGGCAATCAGATCCATTGCCAATTCTTTTGAGCCTTCTTTACTGCGCATGAATCTCCTCTTTTATACGATTAGTATTAAATTGGCGTATATCGCGAGACACAGACTTGGAGAGATCTATCTTTTTAGTCGTCGATACTGAGAAGCATCTTCAGAGGATTTCAGAATCAGGCTCCCTCTTTCCTCCATGAGCTTGTTGGTGAAGTCCAAGATCCGAGATGTTCTTTTTTGAACGGCTGGTTTTACTGCGCATGAATCTCCTCTTTTATACGATTAGTATTAAATTGGCGTATATCGCGAGACACAGACTTGGAGAGATCTATCTTTTTAGTCGTCGATACTGAGAAGCATCTTCAGAGGATTTCAGAATCGGGCTCCCTCTTTCCTCCATGAGCTTGCTGTTGAAGTCCAAGATCCGAGATGTTCTTTTTTGAACGGCTGGTTTTGAAAGCATTATTTTCCGTTTTAACTAAATGGCGAAAGAAATGATCATAAAATGATCATATGCTGCTTCAAATCTTGAAGAACCGAAAGAACCGGTTCTTATGACTTGTAGAACCGGTTTTTATTTTATTACACAGAACCGGGATTTCCCGGTTTTTTCGGAACCGGGAAAAACCGGTTCCATGCCTTAGTAAATACGCCCCTGAGCTTACTATACTAGGTCATCAATTATTCCGGGCCATACCAGGATAAGGCACCTCCCATACAAAACAACATTGTCTATCACTTGCTACTAAATTATGAGTGTTTATTGCTGATTTAAGTTGAACGATGTCGGCCTAGTATATACCAGATGATAGTTATGAGATTCGCTAGAAAGTATGCATAGCGCGGCTGTACAATTTATTATATTGTATATAGTTTCCCATACCCATTCTTGATTCACTATTCAGATTGAGTACGGGAAACATAAAACAATGTGATCGAATTTTTTCAATATTTTTCCAGTATTCTATACTTGATTCTGAGTAACCCCAAACGCAATTTCAAACACACTTTTTTAACAGCCTGTATAGAAATTATTTTTAACCGACTTCAAAAAAGGAGGACGTTCTCAATTCGTCGGAATCTTTTTTTTTATTTATGTTCACCGATTACTCGAAGACGCCTGAACCGATTTCGAAAATTCTTTTGTTGTTTATAAGGTTTTTACTTCACAGGTGGTTCCATATAAATTTTATCGAAATCAATTCAGCGGTTTTTAAGAAAGGAGACGTTTCACGGGACTATGGAGCTTGGACCTTGTCTGTGTACTAAACATCATAAATAAGTCATTAGAAACATAGTCTTTTCTAATTTGCGAGGTTCATCTAGTTTCTCAGATTTCACAATCGCAACACATAAATCACCCAACATGGCGAATCGAGCGCAATTTTGAGTATTTTACGTTCAGAAACTAGATTTTGTACATACCATTGAAATTAATAATTTAGTTGTCCGACAAGTAACTCGAAAACCAGCTGTTATGCCTGTAAAAGAGGCAAGGCATATCCGTAGATTTTAAAAATCGTACACCAATGTCAGAAGTCAGAACAGAAGGGTGTTCAGTCAATCAGAGTCAGAGAAAGCATCTGAGGAATATGTGGATGAAGCCGTAATTTCTGAACGTGACCTACTATTGCAAGCTTCAGTGTTACCATTTATATTGTAAAAAGTGCTGACAAAACATTATGCTTGAACCAACCCTGCTTCTAATATTTTTTTAATTATTTTTCCTAGAAAGCCTATATTTTTCGTACTACGTACATGTCCAGGCACAAAATGAAACGTGTCCTTTATTTATTTATTTATTTGATCCAAAAGAAACAAACAAACAAAATCTCACAGCACAAATATACTTATATTTAAATTCAACAAAAACATAGTAAAATTGGAGTTGTTGCGATTGAAGCCGGTTGTTTTTAACGTATTCAGCGTGGTCATTATAAAGTTTTATGATACCAATGCCTATAGTTCATTCCAATCAAAAAAAAGAAAAAGGTAAACAAACTTACTATGCCACTGACTTTGACATGTGTCAATCCCATAGTAAGTTTGTTTACCTTTTGCTTTTTTTGATTGGAATGAACTGTAGGTATGTTAATTATGACGATTTAAAAGTATGTGTAAAGCATCTACTTAAATAAAAAAGATTTTTTATTTTGATTTTGATTTTGTTGGCAGGTGGGGGAGCAGATGCAGCGGCACGTGCGGCCCAGCGGCGGCGCGGGGGTGGCCGCGGGAGCGGGTGCGGGTGACTCGCGCCGGCCCCCCGCGCCCCCGCCGCGCCCCGCGCGTGCTGCGCACCCGCCCTCCGCGCCGCCCCCGCAGCCCCCGCCCACTGACAGCACCCAGCAGGAACAGCGCGATCACCATGCTTCCAGTACTAGTTAGCTTAGACCTAGTTATAAGCTAACGTTTAGGCTACGGCCTGGACGCAAGCGACAGCGACAGCGACAGCGACGGCGACAGCGACACGAGCGACTTGATCATTTCCATAGATTTGTATGGAAAGCTGTTTTGGACGACAGCGACACGCGCGGCGACACACGAGCGACGAGCGACATTAGGGACGGGAGTTTAGGGACGTTCTTCTTTAATCGACAAACCAGTTTAAACTATCGATAGTTTGAGTAGAAAAAATAGTTTCAGATAATAAAATGATTAAGTTTTATACTAGCTGGAGTGCCCGGCTTCGCTCAGGGGCTCGCTCTATCCCCCGCACCCTGCGCCTCACCCCCTCACCCCTCACCTCACCCCCCGACTCACCCTCCCCCGCACCCCGCAACTCACCCTCCCTCGCACCCTGCTCCTCCCCCTCCCGCACCCCACACCTCCCCCCACCCCTCTTCTCTTCCCCCGCACCCCTCCGCACCCCACTCCTCACCGTCCCCCGCACCCCGTTCCTCTCCCCCGCAACCCGTGCCTCAACCCCGCAACCACTCCTCCCCCCGCTCCCCCCACACCCCACTCCACACCGTCCCCTGCACCCCGCTCCTCTCCCCCGTAACCCGTGCCTCAATCCCGCACTCCGCTCCTCCCCCCGCACCCCGCTCCCCCCGGACCTCGCGCCTCCCCCTGCACCCCAACCTCCTCCCGCACCCCGCGCCTCCCCCCACCCGCTCCTCTCTCCCCGCAACCCGCACCTCACTCCCCGCACCCCGCTCATCGCCTTTTTAACCCCCGACGCAAAAAGAGGGGTGTTATAAGTTTAACGTGTCTGTGTATCTGTGTATCTGTCTGTGGTATCGTAGCTCCCAAACGGATGAACCGATTTTCGTTTTGTTTTCTTTGTGTCATAGATAATTTTATTCCGAGTGTTCTTAGCCATGTTTCATGAAAATCTGTTCAGCCGTTTGAAGATCATCAGCTCTTTTCTAGTTGATGAGGGGATCTGACTAACTTCCTTATGTCCGATCGATTCGAAATTTGGTACCGTGTTACTTCAACGATATTTAAAGAACATGGTAAGGCAAGCGTGAGCTGGTCAGCCGTTTGAAGATCATCAGTTCTTTAATAGTTGATGAGGGGATCTGACTACCTTCCACATGTCCTATCGATTCGAAATTTGGTACCGTGTTACTTCAATGATATTGAAAGTATATGGTAAGGTAACCATGACCTGATCAGCTGTTTGAAGATCATCAGCTCTTTAATAGTTGATGAAGGGATCTGACTACCTTCCATATGTCCTATCGATTCGAAATTTGGTACCATGTTACTTCAATGATATTGAAAGTATATGGTAAGGTAACCATGACCTGATCAGCCGTTTGAAGATCATCAGCTCTTTAATAGTTGGTGAGGGGATCTGACTACCTTCCATATGTCCTATCGATTCGAAATTTGGTACCGTATTACTTTAATGATAGCTCAACTAACTAATCATTATAAATACCTTCCTAATATTTATACCTACTTTAAAAAGGACAAAAAAAAGTAAAATTAAAATTTTAAAAACCCCCCGACACAAAAAATATACTCTAAAAACTAACAAATAATATTTTAAACCTATTATAATTATTATCGTCAATTATATTATGTAAGTTCAAATATTTTTATTTTCCAAGCGTCGTTGCGTCGGGGGACCGCTAAGTGAGAAAAACAGGTGTAGTCGCAGATTGCAACAAAAGAATTTACTCCGAAAAATTCGCTAAATCGACACAACCGTCAACGACGTCTGCCCTCACGTGTATGCCCGTTCGGGTCGCCGCACTTGGTGACGCCTCCCCCGCGCCGCATACCGCAGTACCGCACACCGAGCTCGCCGCGCGCGGCATTACGTAGTGCGTAGACTATGCATGAAACTAAAGATCGCTCGTACCTAAATGTAATTCTTAATAATTAATTAGCTGTTGTTGAAAAAATACTTTATAAACTTTAGCGGTCCCCCGACGCGACGACGCTTGGAAAATAAAAATATTTGAACTTACATAATATAATTGACGATAATAATTATAATAGGTTTAAAATATTATTTGTTAGTTTTTAGAGTATATTTTTTGTGTCAGGGGGTTTTTAAAATTTTAATTTTACTTTTTGTTTTGTTTGTTGTATAAATCTACGTCCTCTTTAGCAAATTAGTAGTAATATTAAAACAACAGAAATATTTGCACTAGGTGGGGATCGAACCCACGACTCTCGGATCAATAGTCAGGAGCGCAAACCTCGGAGTCAGTGTTAAGTGTTATTATATTAGTAAGAATAATAATATCGAAATATCGACATCGCGACAGACGGACATCGACAGAGTCACGTCACTACATCGCCGCAAACCCAGTGACCTTGTCGCTTGCGTCGTGAACAGTTGTCGCTGTCGCTGTCGCTGTCGCCGTCGCTTGCGTCCAGGCCACAGCCTTAAAAACAGCGGCTACACAATCTGTATATTACTAATCGCTATCACTAATATTAAAGTCATGGATCCTAAAGGTTTTGACTCTGTTCTATGTTGAAACTATTTAACAGTGTTTTTGTGATTCGCTAGAGAACCATCGACTTATACAAATTCTTGATTCACTAGCATGGAAAACTAAAAAAAAGTTGTAGATCGGATTTTTTATATTTTTCCTATATTCTATACTTGATTCTGAGTAACCCCTTAAAATCTCAAACGCACTTTTTTGACATCCTGTATGTAGAACACAGCTTTACGGGGATCTACTAAAATCATTGGGTATTCTGTGGTAAAACGCTGGTAACCCCTTAAAATTTCAAACGCACTTTTTTAACACCCTGTATATCGATGCCTGCCAGGCGCCATAACGCAGTAGCGTAGCGTGGGTTTTTGCCGCCCGGGGCTGATCAGAAATTTGCCGCCCCTTTCTATTTTCATCATTAGTAAAAAAGTAAAATAAATCAGCCATGTACTGAATAAAAAATGTACTTTGTTTTTTTCAAAGCAACGTTCGATTGCTAACTGCTAATGTAGCTAAATTCGAAATCTATAATACAAACTAAACCCCGCCGGACATCGAACCTGCGGTTGCAGGTTCCTGGAGGTTTCCTGATGTGAAGCGAACGTATCGTATTATATTCTTCCGTGGGTGAGCGGTCATGAACATATGCAATTTATTTAGAAAAAGCGCGAGCGAAGCGAGCGCGAAATTTTTTATATATCTTAGAATATAAAACCGTTTTATTTGCAGCGCTCAGAGCCATTTTATTGTAGTTAGGATATTCCTATCCTAACTAAAATGAGGCTGAGCGCCCCAACTACTAGGGTGCTTGGCGCCCCCATGAGCTCGACGTCATATGCCTGTGCACAAGTAGCACGACCCAAAGGCCGGCTCTGTGTAAAATAAAGTAACTGAGCGCCGTTGCTATACGGTTTTCATTCTTCATATGATAACATTTGTTATCTTGACGTTTTAGCTGGGTCTTTAACTTTGAATTAGGGATGTTCCTAAATTTACATTTGCATTCGCATTCGCAAAATATTCGCATCATTTCAAACATTCGTAATGACATTCGCATTCGCATCATCTGATGCGAATATTTTGCAAATGCGAATATTTTGCGGAGACTGCGATGTATATTCATCTGTTTTTGATTTATTTGAGGGATTTTTACTATTCCTCCGAGAAAGAAAAGTTCTATATGGCGTTATTTTACAACAGTCTCAGATCAACAATAACAACAGTACCTAGCTAGAGATAATGCTAAGTCTGTGAATAAGTTTATTCGCGTATCGGGCGAAGTACTACGGGATTGCGACTTCATTTGAAATCTGTTCATTCGAATGAATACCTGCTAACACAAGTTTATATGTATGTATGTCTTATACAGGGCGTAAATCTACAGATACGTCAAATGTTAATAAATGAAAATGCGAATATTTAGGTAAGGCATTAAAACGCAAGGTTTTATTAGCATTTTATTAAAATCTATCATAAACTTCACGTTGCATAAACAGTGTAAATGTAAAAGTGCGTCAAATTTAACAACCCTGCTTTGAATATATTTTATCATATATTTCGATCGCTCAATTTGCCGCCCCCTCTGGACGTGCCGCCCGCGTGCTATGCACGTCTAGCACGCCCGCTTACGGCAGGCCTGCATATGTTAAAAATATTTTTAACATTATGACAATATTTGGTAAGCCCTCTTCAAGTTTAGACTCAATAATATATTTTGTGCCCAGTGTGCCAATTACTTAGCTCTTTTTTAAAGTCTGGGTTTGTTTTATTTTATTTTATTTTTATTTTTCACATTTTGGGAAATCAACAGCTTATATAAATAACAGAAGTAAGTATAACACATAGAATAGATAGTCAAGCCTTTACAGATTTCCACGGATAGTTAAGAAGAACGTGTTTACAGAGCTAAGGTAAGTATACAATAAGTTAAAGTGATAATAAATGATATATAATAAACTAGAGAGCAATATTGAGACAGAAGGATAAGTACTTATAAGAAAGAGAAGAAACGATTGTGTGTGAGTGTGTGTATGTGTGTATGTGTGGCTGGGTGTGTGGGTGTGTGGGTGTGTGGGTGTTTGAGTGTCTGTGGATGTGTATGTGTGTGTGACGACTCAAATAAAATTAATGGGTAGAAGTGATTTTTAAAGATATTTTATGTTTGTAACTTGCTTTAGAGGTAGAAAAAGGATCAATTTCGGAGAATTTCTTATTGTACGTTCGAGATAACCGGGTAAATACTGAATTCTGAGCATAATTAGTTTTATGGTACGGTACACTGATCATGGTGGTATTACGCGTTCGCTTGGTCTGACAATTGAGACTGATTTTAGAAATTAGGGGGGGACAGTCAAAAGAAGAGTTCAAAAGATCGTATAGAAAAGATAGGTCAAGCATTTCTCGTCGTTCTTTGAGAGAGAGTAAATGGTTAGATCGGCAGCTGTCTGGGTAGTTAGTAAAATTTTTATGCGTTTTATACTCAAGGTACTTTACGAATTTTTTTTGTATGTTTTCTATACGATTTATGTAGGTATGATATCTAGGGTTCCATACAACACTGGCGTATTCAAGAGCACTTCTAACATATGCGTAGTAAATAGATTTAAGACATGCATGCCATGCCCCCCCCCCCACGCTACGCCACTGCCATAACGTCATATAACGCTCAGTTACCACTAGGTGAGATGATGCTAGGTGATCAATATACTCGTAATCTATAAGTATTTGACGGAAACTTTTTAAAAGTTTTTATTTCATTATGTATTTATTTAGGACACACACAGTCTTACACAATCTTCTAAATATATAAAAGAAGAAACTGACTGACTGACTGACATATCGACGCACAGCCCAAACAGCTGAGTCTAGTTACCAAATTTGGCAAGTAGGTTCCTTATGAGGTCTACGGGTGCACTAATAAAGGATTTTTCAAAATTCACCCTCTGAGGGGGTGAAACGGAGGTCCAAATTAGACAGATTCCTGGGCCTAGAGTTTCCAAATTTGGCAAGTAGGTTCCTTATGAAGCCTAAGGGTAGACTAAGGAAGGATTTTTTAAAATTCACCTTATAAGGGGGTGAAACGGGGGTCCAAAGTAGATAAAAAAACGCACACGCCCAACCCCTGCGCCTAGAGATTCCTTTGGCAATTAGATTCCTTATGAGGCCTAGGGTACACTAAAAAAGGATTTTTCAAAATTCACCCTTTAAGGGGGTAAAACGGGGGTCCAAAGTAGAAAGAAAGTAAAAGTCCAAAGTTAAATTTCAAAAAAAAAAATTATTATTGTTACCGGTCTTGAGTGGAATAAATAAGGTAATGGAGTTATTTATTATTTCATAAAATTCATCGACGGCTTCATCGATAGATCTAGTAATTAGCAGTTTGTCCCAATCAATTTGATTAAGAAAATTAATAATTTTGTCGTAATCTCCTTTATGAAATTTGTAAATAGGGGTACTTTTTTCAGAGAAAGGCGCAGTCATAATATCTTTGGCATCTATTGTAAAGGAAGGATGCTTAGGGTCCAACTTAGATATAGGATGGTCACAATAATTTAATTCAGTGGGAAAATTGCTAAAAGCTAAGTCAAGTGTGTTATTATAGTTATTTCGAATATTATTATATTGCGTAAAACCCAGTATACTCAAACCCTCCACCAAACGAGCGGCTATCTACAAAAGCCCGAATACGTACACGCTCAAATTTGAACTCTTCTCCATTAATATCTTCAGGAGCGTGATCTAAGTCCAGTTCATCGACGCCTTATAACACCTAACATAATAACACTAGAGGTAAAAAAAATGCGGCGCTTGCCGCTCCTTTCTATGTGCCGCCCGGGGCCATGCCCCCCCCCCCCCACGCTACGCCACTGCCATAACGTCATATAACGCTCAGTTACCACTAGGTGAGATGATGCTAGGTGATCAATATACTCGTAATCTATAAGTATTTGACGGAAACTTTTTAAAAGTTTTTATTTCATTATGTATTTATTTAGGACACACACAGTCTTACACAATCTTCTAAATATATAAAAGAAGAAACTGACTGACTGACTGACATATCGACGCACAGCCCAAACCGCTGAGTCTAGAGTTACCAAATTTGGCAAGTAGGTTCCTTATGAGGTCTACGGGTGCACTAATAAAGGATTTTTCAAAATTCACCCTCTGAGGGGGTGAAACGGAGGTCCAAATTAGACAGATTCCTGGGCCTAGAGTTTCCAAATTTGGCAAGTAGGTTCCTTATGAAGCCTAAGGGTAGACTAAGGAAGGATTTTTTAAAATTCACCTTATAATGGGGTGAAACGGGGGTCCAAAGTAGATAAAAAAACGCACACGCCAAACCTCTGCGCCTAGAGATTCCTTTGGCAATTAGATTCCTTATGAGGCCTAGGGTACACTAAAAAAGGATTTTTCAAAATTCACCCTTTAAGGGGGTAAAACGGGGGTCCAAAGTAGAAAGAAAGTAAAAGTCCAAAGTTAAATTCCTGTATATGTATTATGAGTATGAGATACCCCTAGGTTAATGTTTTAAGTTGCATATGTTGTTTTTGTGTTGTTTTTAATGCCTGGTGTATATAATAAACGTTCTATCTATCTATCTATCTATCTAAAGATCAACGCAACGCAACGCAACACCTGAAGGGGTTAAAATAGGGGTGAAAGTTTATATGGGAAAGTACAGGCCAAACAGAGTTTCCTTATAGAACGGAGGCATCAAAATATATCAAAATATCAAAGTAACAAAATATCGAAGTATCGAAATATCGAAATACGAAATATCAAAATATCAAGTGTACGCGGGCGCAGCCGCGCCGCGGGCACAAGCTAATATTGTATACTGAAGGAAAGAGAAGAAAAAACATATTTTTTATAGGTACTAAGTAAATAAGTACTTACATCACGATTCGGTAACATTTTTAATGAGTTATATTGTAGATCATTATTGTTATGGCAAAAAAACTATCTTGAGATTTTGATGGGGATCGATTCTAAGTACTCTTGCACTTAGCCCAAAAAACAAAAAATTAACAATGTGTGTGTGTGTGTGTGTACGGTGCAACACACGTACATCGTGCTGTCTCATCATTTTACATGAATTTGTCATTATCTAGGTCATCGCACGTCAGTTCACGAATATCATCCATCGCGTGTACTCACTATCATTTAGCATTTAAATATTATCAATAAATCGAATTATAATCAATCAAACTATCATTTTAAAAGTCTGTACGGAAACACCGTACAACTTTATGGTCCTTCGAGCTTTTGGGACCTCGCGTGTGCGTTAATTTCGTAATTTTCGGAGTTTAATTCGCAGTGTGAGGTGTCATACGAACTGAACTAGCAAACCAAGCAAAAATTTTGTGTTACGTGGAAACAACAGTATCTGACGTCACACCCTATCGCCAGTGTATCTTCATTGGAACCCAGCTTTATCATCAGTGTCAGAACATCATCTGATACAATCAATAACCATCGATTTGCTTTTGTATTTTCTTGTGTGGTAGCGAATCGGGCCGCCGGCCTCCCACAAGCGGGTCTCACCGGTCGGTTTGAGAAGGCGCACATACCTACAAGGCTTGCAAAGGCATTCATCACTCAACAATCTATTTTTATTGACTTGTGAGCTTTATCAACTATCAAGCAACAATGGAAGGAGTTCTTGCCAGGCAGTATCAGCTTATGCAAGGTATTGAGATGATTTTCATTAATTTCAAAAAGGATGGGCCGGAACGTAAGACCTATTCTAACGTCCAGAAAAGGATAAATACGCTACAAACCTACTGGAATGAGTTCAACAGCAATCATGCTCAACTAAGCGAATATCAAGACCTCAACCATGAATATTTCAAGCAAAATTGGTATGAAACTACAAAAATATACTTTAGAAAGTTATCATCCTATCTAGAGCAATTTTCATTGTATACTGAAGACCCTAACTCTCGCGAGAAGCCTTCAACCCCTTCACTTGGGAAGCTTATCAGCACTGAAGCACCGCCCGAGGAAGAAAGCAAGGAAGAAGAAGAAAAACGTCCGTTAGTGCAAATCTCTTCACCCTCCGTGCCTCCCCGTACTACTAAACTATGGGCTGAAGGCACTAACCCCTCGTTGCTGACGCCCAAGTCGCCGCTACCAGATAAAGGTGAAACACAGCATCCCATAGAACACCAAGAAATCATCAATCGCGGCAACTCCAGCAGATTAGAAGAAATGCTTCGCAAGCAAAACAGTAACTTTAAAGCTTTCTCTCGTACTATTACCAACATAAATTTCGATACCATATCAGAAAAATGGGAATTCGAAGATATCCTTAAGCATATAGAGTCCCGCTGGTCAACGATAGACTCTCTACATTGGGATATCGATAGTGAGCTCTATGAAGAAAATCAAGACTACGAAAGAGTTTTTAGCAGGTACGAGAGAGAATACAATGATATTAAAAAAGCTTTAAATAAAAAAATATGGACTGCATCATACAAAACTCAGTCTACGCCGACCATGGACATCCCTGTCTTTAACGGTGACTACCACAGATGGATTTCATTCAAAGAACTATTTAACGAGGCAATCCACAGCAATCGATCAATGTCCAACGCTCAAAAGATGCAGTTTTTGAAAAGCAAGGTCAGAGGTGAAGCAGAAAAGTTGATTCAGCATTTGAACATCAGCTCTGATAACTATGAAGTTTGTTGGGATATTCTCAATCATAGATATAATAACAACAAATTAATATTCAGTTCTCATATCAACATACTGATGTCCTTGCCTTCAATGCAGCAGCAAACAGCACCACTAATTAAGAAAATCCATGACACGGCGAAAGAATGTCTGAACGCTATAAGAGCCCTTGGAGTAAACATTTCGACCTGGGACCCCTTGCTCGTACACATTCTTTCTCAAAAATTGGATGCCGAAACGCACAAGGATTATATCGAGTCTTTGAAGAATCCTCGAGAAATACCATCATTATCAGAATTTTTCGCATTCCTAGAATCGAAGTTTACGTCACTAGAAGCATCAAGGAGGAAGCAAGACAGCACTATAGCTACACAAAAGGTGACCATGCAAAACTATACCTACACGAAAAGGCCAGTCGAACAGAATTTTATTTCTAACAAACGTCCAATAATTAGCCACAAACCGATTGCGAAATCATTTTACGCCACATCAGCGAATAAATGCATTCACTGCAGCGGCCATCATGCTATATATAATTGCAAAGATTTTCTAGACATGCCTAGCGATACGAAAATGAAAGTGGTAAACAAATTTCGACTTTGTGTCAATTGTTTATACGATCACAAAGGAAATAAATGCATTTCAACAAAAACGTGTCGTAAATGTATGGAGCCGCATAACAGTTTATTACATGATGCATTTATAAAACAATCAATGAAACCAAACACAGAGCACGTCAATGTATCTCAAAACCAATCAGCTGAGATATTGTTGGCCACTGCTCAGATCAAGGTGTTAGACAAAGATGGCACTTATCACAGCATGAGAGCACTCATCGACCAGGGCTCCCAGATTTCTCTCATCACCGAGAACGCAGCACAGAAGCTAGGGCTGGCTCGTCGTCGTTGTAAAGGCGTAGTGTTTGGCCTGGGCGCACAAGAAAACAACTGCAAAGGAGCTATGAATATATCAGCATCAGCCATACATGGAGACTTCAAATTCGAAGCCAATGTGTTTATCATGAACAATTTAATCAATAATCTACCAAACCAGTCCTTCCAAAAACCAAAATGGTCTCACATAGAAAATATCAATTTGGCCGACCCGGAGTTCTATGTCAGTCGTCATGTGGATCTTCTATTGGGCGCTGATATCTATGCTCTTATCATGTTGGGAGGAATCATAAAAGGAGAAAATGACACACAACCTATAGCTCAACAAACGCATTTAGGATGGCTTTTATGCGGAAATGTAAAAACATATCAATGCAATGTCATCTTAAACAACATCGATGACATACAAAGATTTTGGTCGATTGAAGATATCGCTGACAACCCTAGCAACATGTCAGTAGAAGATCATCACTGCATACAGCAATATAAAGATCAAACGACACGACAAGCAGATGGTCGGTATGTCGTCCGACTTCCTATGAAACCAGAAACCATGGAAAAACTAGGAGAGTCCAAACAGAGAGCTATAGCACAATTTCTTCACTTAGAAAAGAAATTTTCCAAAAATCAAAAGATATCAGATGGCTATAAATCATTTATCAATGAGTACATAGACCTCGGCCATATGTACGAGGCGCGTAGCGACGGTAACCTGACACCCGCTTGTTACTTGCCGCACCACTGCGTACTACGCGCTGACTCAACTACTACGGCGCTACGAGTCGTCTTCAACGCGTCATCGCCTACGTCATCCGGTCATTGTCTCAACGACCTAATGCACAGTGGGCCGAACCTACAGCAAGATCTTTTATCACTTATTTTAAGATGGCGACAATACGAAGTAGCCTTCACTGCCGACATCGAAAAAATGTTTAGGCAAATTTTAATACATCATGATGATCAAAACCTTCAGAAAATCATCTGGAGAGATAACCCCAATCAGCTGTTACGAGAATACAACTTAGCAACGGTCACCTATGGTATGAAAGCAGCACCTTTTCTTGTCATGATGGCACTGAAGCAGCTGGCACTTGATGAAGGTCATAAATATTCATCTCCAGCAAAACGAGCACTTGAAGAAGACTTCTACATGGACGATCTTCTAAGTGGAAGCCACAGCATAGCATCAGCCAAGCAGTTACAAAAGGGCTTGATGAATCTTCTTAAATCTGGCGGATTCAACCTAAGAAAATGGTCCTGTAACAAACCAGAAGTTTTACAAGATGAAACAGCTCCAAATCAGCAAAGCTTCAATTTTAAGTATCCAGAGTCTACTAAAACACTTGGACTTAGGTGGAACCCTCAAGACGACCACTTTTCGTTCCAACTCAAACTGCACTCAACATCGCCAAGGAAACTCACCAAACGACTACTACTATCAGAGATATCCAAGGTCTTCGATCCCCTTGGTTGGCTTGCTCCAGTGACAACCAAGTTGAAGCTCCTATTTCAGCAAGTGTGGCAGCATGAAATTCAATGGGATAGTCCGTTACCTGAAGAATTAAGCAAAGAATGGCTCAAAAGTCAGGAAGAGTTGGAAAACATTAATAACATCAAAGTGCAAAGATGGCTTGAAACAGGTGAAAATGTAGATATCGAGCTCCATGGCTTTTGCGATTCATCCTCAAAAGCATATGCCTGTGTAATCTACTGCAAGGTGATCAAACACAGCCTTGTAGATGAACAACATTCATCAATAAACATCATAGCAGCAAAGGCCAGACTTGTACCATTGAAGAAAAATATCACTTTACCAAGGTTAGAGCTGATGTCCTGTCTCCTGCTATCAAAACTTATGGAAAAGGTATTGAAGAGCCTGCCTAACTATAACATCACCATGTTTGGCTGGAGTGACTCCACTGCAGCATTAGGATGGCTTCAGGGGGACTCCTGTCGCTGGAAACCATTCGTAGCAAACAGAGTGGAACAAATCAAAGCGATTATACCTCCAAAGTGCTGGCGTCACGTGAAGTCGGCTGAAAATCCTGCTGATTGTGCTAGCCGTGGAACTACCGTGAAGCAACTACAAGAGCACCAGTTGTGGTGGACCGGACCAGCTTGGCTACCAACGTATAAACCAGACCATACAGAAGATCTTCCAGTTTATGTCACAGACAAGGAACTGAAGAAAGTAGCTCAAACAAATGCTGCTACTACAGGCCAAGATGATATCATAAACGATATTGTTAACAAGCACAGCAGCTTCGTTCGTGCAACTCGAGTCCTTGCTTGGGTTTTACGAGCTTTCACAAGGAGCCAATCAAAAGAAAGCTTTCTATCAGTCGAAGAATTATCAAAAGCTAGACAAAGAATAATTTATCATTATCAACGTCAAGGGTTTGCCAATGAAATAGACAAACTCAAAAATCAAGAGCAAATCAGCTCTAAAAGCAAGACTCTGGCCCTGAATCCGTTCGTAGATCAAGACGGAATGCTTAGAGTGGGTGGCCGAATCAAACATGCAAATATCAGTATGCAAATGAAGCATCCTCTGATAATACCCCATGATGGTCATCTTACGAACTTAGTAATAGACCAAGCCCATAGAGACACGTTTCATGGAGGCCCACGCTTGACTTTAGCTCGTCTCCGTCAGCACTATTGGGTAATAGGAGGGAACCGAGCAGTGAAGAAACGTCTTCGCAACTGTGTCACCTGCCGAAAGCACGATCCTGTTAAACAAACTCAAATCATGGGTGACTTACCAGCAACCCGCACCAACCCAACTAGGCCTTTCTTCAACACAGGCGTTGACTTCACGGGTTACGTCGACGTAAAGGCTAATAAAGGACGAGGAATCAAAACAACAAAAGGATACATTGCTGTCTTCGTTTGCATGGTGACGAAGGCTATTCACCTGGAGCTTGTATCCGACCTATCATCGTCAGCCTTTCTAGCAGCGATGCGCCGGATGGCTGCTAGACGAGGAGCACCAAGACATGTATACTGTGACAATGGTACAAATTTCGTCGGAGCCAGTCGAATGCTAAAACAAGAGTATATCAACCTTGAAGCAACACTGGATCAAGAGTTCTTCGAACAAATATCAGACATGGAGATAGAATTCCATTTCAACGCACCATCATGGCCAAGCGCCGGCGGGCTTTGGGAAGCCGCCGTGAAAAGCCTAAAACATCACTTACGCAGAGTTCTGGGTGAACAAAAGTTGACTTATGAGGAGTTCTCCACTCTTCTATCACAACTCGAAGCATGTCTCAATTCCAGGCCGCTCTGCTCTCTATCAGAGGATCCAGAAGATACAGACATTCTGACCCCCTCACATTTCTTGGCCAGTGGACCAACACTTACCATTGTCGAAACAGAGCACGACGAGAGAACACGGTGGCAGCTAACTCAGAAAATCTTCCATGATATCTGGAAAAGATGGCAAACCGATTACCTGTCTCAACTGTCGAAACGAAGTAACTGGCAGCAGCGTGGAGCCGCCCGCGCCCCGCGTGCCCCGCGTGCCCCGCGCGCCCCGCGCGCCCGCCGCCCGCACCGCGCCCCCAGCGCACACGCCGCCGCCACCGCCGCCACCGCCGCCGCCAGCAGCGCGGCCGGCGGCAGCGTCAACGGGTGACGGCGCCAACGAAAGCAGCAGTGACATCGAGATGACCGAGTTACATTATGCAACTGTTGCTCACAAAGCGACATCGCCTACTTTTAGAAATCATTTTAGCAAATAAATAATTATAAGTGACATGTAACTATTTAAGGGTCATCAACTTTTCATCATATTAATTTGTAACCATTACCATTCGTCATCATCAATCATCACACCCTTCCCTTTCCTCTCCCGGAGCATGTACGGTGCAACACACGTACATCGCGCTGTTTCATCATTTTACATGAATTTGTCATTATCTAGGTCATCGCACGTCAGTTCACGAATATCATCCATCGCGTGTACTCACTATCATTTAGCATTTAAATATTATCAATAAATCGAATTATAATCAATCAAACTATCATTTTAAAAGTCTGTACGGAAACACCGTACAGTGTGTGTGTGTGTGTGCGTGTGCGTGTGTGTGTGTGTGTCCGTCCGGGCTTTAGCGCCAAGACTAGTAAACGGATTTGGATGAAATTTGGGTATGTGCAATATTTTGTTAATAACTCCACTCGTTTTTTTGGTTTTTTAATATCGTAATTTTTAGGATTGCCACCATAGTAAAAAAACTTTTTTAATTTTTTTGCTCAATAATGCCTATAACGATTTTGATGAAACTTTGTTTAATACCATAATATTTCTATACAACGTAGTACATAAGATAGTTGGTTACTCCGGGAAAAAATCTGGTTTTGATACTTTCTATACAAAAATAAGTTTTTGTATTTTTTTTTAAATGACTAACGATTTCAATAAAACTTTGTAAAATACCATGTTTCTATACAACCTAGTACATAAGATAGTTGGTTACTCTGAGAAAAATCTGATTTTGATACCTTCTATACAAAAAAAGTTATTTGTAATTTTATCACAAAAACTCATTTAACGATGTTAATGAAACTTTGTATCTTTTAATAACTTTATGCGGCGTACTATACTAGATCATGAATTATTCCGGGCCATACCAGGATAAGGTACCTCCCATACAAAACAAAATTTTTAATTTGTGAATTTTATCACTTGCTATTAATTATGAGTTTATTGCTGATTTCGTATGTGTGTGTGCTTGTCTTTTTTCCAAATAAATGCTTTCTATTCTATTTCGGTTGAACGATGTCAATGTAGTAGGTATATGCCAGATGATATTTATAGGATTCGCGAGAAAGTATGCACAGCGTGGCTGTACAATTTTTTGATATTATTTGCGTGCGTGGTGCAGGCGCAGCACCGGAGCGGGCGGCGGCGTGGGCCGCGCACGCGCACAAGACGCGCTCGCTGCCCGCCTGCCTGCGCCCGCGCCCGCGCCCGCGCCCGCTCTCCGACGCCGACGCGGACATACACCTGCTCTACTCCAAGGTGGGACATATTACAATTATATTATTATTATACTACACCTACTAGAAAATACCTTAATACTTTATCGAATTTGAGGCAGAATGTACGTCATTACTATCGTACAAATATGCGGGAAGACAACGCGCTGAGCGGGAGAGAAAAGTGTATGAAAATCCATTACTAACGTGCTTTTTTTTTTAATTTTGGGTAACGCTATGTCGATAAACTAAATGTAAAATGCCAAAAAGTTTTTATCTCCAAGTTCACAAAATGATACTCCATAAGGAGTATGATGCATTCGTGGTCCGTAACACAAGCGCTGCAAAGTGCTTAGCACGGGCATCGTCTTATTTTTTTTTTTTTTTTTTATTTGGGATAGCAAACAGTTGTGTACAAAACATATCCAAAGAAACAGTAAATTACAAGTACTAAATAGGTACACAACCCACAGCGCAATCCACGGGTTTGTTTTTACAAAAATAGCTAACGAAACATAATTATATAAACACAAATAGCCTGATTACAGGCAAAAACAAAACTCAATTTACTGTGTAAATAATAAAGCAAAACAAAAGTAATTATTCTAAGTTATTGAAAGATTGTTTTAAGCAACCTATTATAGAATTCCTAAATCTACCTGAAGTCAAAGAAAACAGATCAACATGTGAGAAATCCTCATTATATGCACTAACAATGCGTCTAAGGGGTGATCGAATACCAGCATTGCTCCTGCAAATCGAGGTATAAAATAGTTTTTCCCGCTTAACTGAGCGCGATTTACAATAAGGCACATGATATGCAAGGTGTCTTGTAAGTTTAGGACAGTCAAATTTATGATTACAGATGTTATAGAGTATCATCATGTTAATCAATTTACGTCTGGCATGGAGAGACAGAACAGAATATTTATGAAGCAGTTTGTTATACGACATTTTTTTTCTATAGCATCTATAATGTGTACTTCGAAGAAACTTTCTCTGTACTAATTCTAGTTGGTCACTATATTTATTGTACAATGGGTTCCAGATTTGAGCAGCGTATTCAAGGTGAGGTCGAATTAATGTGTTGTATAAATGTAAATAGGTAGAGGGGCGTTTGAAATCGAGGGAAGATCGCATCACAATGCCATTATACGCAATTTTCTTTTACAGAAGTTCATGGTCTACCTTGTCGAAAGCCTTCTTGAAGTCCATATACACAGCATCAACTTGTACACGGTTGTCCATATTTTCAAATAGATATGTAGTAAAAATTAATAGATTCGTGACTGTTGAGCGGTGTTTTACAAATCCATGCTGCGCAGGTATTATAATGTTGTGAAGTAAAGGATAAATGGCATTATGAACCAGACGTTCAAAAAGTTTCGACAAGGCAGACAAAATTGAGATGGGGCGATAATTTTCAGCGTTAGTTTTAGAGCCACTTTTAAATACAGGTGAAATGTTTGCTAACTTCCAAACATTCGAGAACACACCTTCAGTAATACATTTATTATACAGTATGCAAAAAGGAACACATATGCTTTCAGCTGTAGATTTTAGAAACGAGGGTGGGATACCATCTGGGCCAGGTCCCTTTGTAACGTCAAGTGATTTGAGTTCATTAGTGACATCAGTAAGTGAGAAATGTATGGTACTTATATGAACATCGTGACTTAAATTGTGATCGGCTGAAGGGCATGACCAGTTATTCCTGCTGATTGTTGAGTCTTCGTATACAGATTGGAAAAAGTTGGATAGTATGTTACAAATGGACTTGGGATCATTACCTATTTCGTTGTTATAGGACATCGTAGTAGGTATTCCCTGCTTGGTCCTTCGACTCGAGACATGGAATCGTCTGCTGCCATTAGTACAAATTATCTGTTATACTCTAGCCTAGTTCATTCTAAGAAATTGTAAAGATATTTTTGCTGAATAAATTATTATTATTATACTGGCGACTAGCTTTAAAAACATTATTTTGAAAAAAGAACATTTATTTATTATTATTTATTTATAAAGATACATTGTAGCATAACAGAATACTCCAAGACACTACAACATGTAGGCAGGTGTAGTATAAAACACTACGTATACTCGGCGAAAGTGCGATTCCCAACTCGAGTTATGTACGTCCGCAAGAATCTGCATTTGTTTCGTAAAAACATTGACAGGCATAATTTAAACCTAAGGAATATAAATAACATTTATTGTGTACGATTCTATAATAAAATACCAGAAAATGTAACAAATCTGCCTGAAAACAAATTCAAAACGCATGTAAAAAAATGTCTGTGCTCAAAAGGTTATATAAGATAATAGATTATGTGAATGAGAAAGACATTTGGTAATGTTTTGCTCTTCCTGATAACTGTATTGTTGATAACTTACATTGTAAATAAGTATTATTTTAAAAATTTGTTGAAGCGAGTTTCTTTTGGGCTCGACGTTTCTTCTCGCTTCGGAAACACTTCCCGAAACGTTAAGTGTACAAATTCCACGTGGTAGGAACTTTGTACTAGGTAGACAAAAAGACGATTAAAATTCAAAATTCAAAGTCATTTATTTCTTTACGTAGGTACATTAAGCACTCTTATAAACGTCATATCATTTTTCTGGAGGAATATTCCAAATGTCATTATCATTCAAATAATCTAGTCTTATAGTATCCTCTTGAACAAATACAGCGTTTATATGTTTCTTAAATTTACATTCTGGCAGTTCACACACGTCATTCGGAATTTTGTTATAAAAGCGTACACACTGCCCCACAAATGATTTTTTCACCTTACTAAGTCTCGAGAAAGCTATGTCAAGATTATTTTTACTTCTCAAATTACGGTTATGTCTGTCACTATTTTTGAAGAACAAGTTTAGATTTTTACGAACGTACATGATATTTTCGTAAATAAACTGACCGGCAACTGTTAGAATATATTTTATTTCCTTAAATCTATCTCGAAGTGATTCTCGGGATCGTAGTTGGTATATAGCTCGGACTGCTCTTTTTTGTAAAATGAAAATGGTTTCAATGTCTGCTGCGTGGCCCCACAGTAAAATGCCATAAGACATTATACTGTGAAAGTAACTGAAATATACTAATCTGGCAGTTGTTACATCCGTAAATTGCCTTATTTTCTTGACGGCGTAGGCAGCCGAGCTAAGCCTCCCCGCTAGAGTTGCAATATGTGGGCCCCACTGTAACGTGCTATCTATAGTTATGCCGAGAAAAACTGTACTAGGAACAAAATCTAATTCGTTACCATTTAATATTACTTTATTATTAGTCTGTTTAACATTTGGCAAAGAAAACTTGATGCATTTTGTTTTTTTCGCATTTAGTAACAGATTATTAGCAGTAAACCAGTCTAGTAACTTAGAGAGAGTGTTGTTCACTTCGTTAATTTCGACTGTCTTTCTACTTACCTTAAAAAGAAGGGAAGTATCATCAGCAAACAACACAATATTTGAAAGTTTTTGCACCATGAATGGCAAGTCATTGATGTACGTCAGAAAAAGGAAAGGGCCTAAAATAGATCCTTGTGGCATGCCCATTTTCACAGTAGACCCAGAAGAATTAACGTCCTTGACTTGTACCATTTGCATTATATTATAAAGATAAGGTTTAAGGAGACCGAGTGCCCTATCCCTCACGCCGTAATAATCCAATTTTATGAGTAAGGTTTGATGTTCTACGCAGTCAAAAGCCTTAGATAGATCACAAAATACCCCTTTTGCATTTTGTGATTCCTCAAATGCCTCATAAATATTGCGTACTAAATCAACTCTTGCATCTGTTGTTGAACGCCCTTTGACAAAACCAAATTGTTGATTATGCAGGAGATTGTTCATGTTGAAATGCTGAACCAATTGATTTAACATAATTTTTTCGAAAACTTTACTAAGTACAGGAAGCAATGAGACAGGCCTGTAGTTTCCCGGTTCAGTTTTTTTGCCAGATTTATATAAAGGTAGTACTTTACTGTATTTCATAAGATCGGGGAATACACCACTATTAACGCTGGTATTCAGATGGCAGATGTAGCCTCGCTCTGCATTCTCTATCGCATGTACAATGGGGAGTGCTCCGAGGAATTGTTCGGATTGATCCCTGCCGCCTCTTTTCGCCATCGTTCTACGCGACAATATATTCATCCCCATCACATAGATGGTTGGCAGTCCACAACTGTGCGTTTCACTAGAAACTTTCTGCTTCGCACAACCAAACTATGGAATGAATTGTCGCCTGCGGTATTTCCGGACCGATACGACATTCAAACCTTCAAGAAAAGAGCGTACTCCCACCCATATCAAAGGCCGGCAACGCACTTGTGACTCCTCTGGTGTTGCGGGTGTCTATGGGCGGCGGTAATCGCTTACCATCAGGTGATCCGTCTGCTCGTTTGCCACCTATGCCATAAAAAAAAAAAAAAAAAAAAAAAAACGCTGGTATTATACAGGCAAGCCAAATATGGTGCCATAATATGTATTACATTACTGATTAAACTAGAACTGATAATCCCCAGAGGTCTTCTGTATTTTTTAATTTTAAAGATTTAAAAGTCTTTACAACAACATTTGGCTCAATTTCTTTAAAAGTAAATACTGAAGAACATGACATCAAAATAAATGGTCACAATAGATCTACCCAGGTCGCAGTGATCCAATAGGGCCCTCCTGGTCCTATACCCCTTTACCCCCAAATAATAAATGACATCAACGTCGGCAGGTGAGCGCCAGCAAGAAGCACAAGAGCCGCATGCGCAGCGAGCACGCCGCCGTCATCGCGCTCAGCAAGTCCCGCGGCCGGCTGCCGGGCGCGGCGGGGGCGGCGGGGGCGGGGGACGACGACGCCGCCGTCATCGTGTACGACCAGCGCACGCGACTCTGAGCGCGCGCTCGCCCTACTTGCACCACCTTGCACGGCGCCTGGCGCCCGACTCTCCGAACCGGTGTTTTACTAATTTGTTTGACTAGTTTTTGGGTTGAGGGCCCCACTCCAACATTGCGACCATATCATTAAGGCTAGTTCTGTAAGTCTTCTCGATGCTTTGTTTGCCAACTGCTAAGTTATTTAAGTTTAATTGTTATTTCACTTCACTTGTCATTTCGCTTCATTGTCGTATGAGTTCGATATATGTACCTATGCTGGAAACTGTTATTCTGTAAAAAAAAACTTCAAAAGCATATTAAAAATAACGAAATTGTTTAAAAATGGGTTACTACATGTTGATAAAAATAATATGTAACTAACTATAGACTGATGAAATAGCTTTAGAAACACTTTTTTTGCAGTTTTTCAATAACAATGCCGACCAGATGGCGACTCGCTTAGTACTCGTCTCTCTAGCTCTAGTCAGTGTTATTGTTTTGTGTTATGTTCCTACATATACTCGTAACTACTCGTAAGTAGTATTTATACTCTACCGGTATTCCTATAAAATCGGTGCACACCCAAAACCACACGTTATTAAGGTCCAAATGAATTATATTGCTGAAAAAAATTAACTCCCGTTCGTTAACTGAATGATAAAATGATAATTGATGATAATTGATTGCCCAAATCATGGTTAAAACTTCAACTTGAACGTTGTAAAAGCTTTTTCTAAAGAACCTGCTCTCGGTTATCATCAATTTTGTTTCACTTATAGTTACTCCATAGTTATTGATCAGCTGACCAAATAACTTTGTGTGTGATGTAGCTACTTATCTAATGTTAACGTACTCGTCGTGTTGAGTATGAGGAAGTTTGTACCAGTTGTTTAAGCTGTTTGCAGCGGAAGTTACTAGCGTTAACAATTAGGCGAATTCGTTATTCAAAAATGTGATATTTGGTAAAAACTAAAATGTGATAAGTACTTTATTAACATTTTTTTAATAGGGAGTTTTCAGATGACGTATGTCACACCGTTCATAATATTCTCAATAGATGGCGTTTCTACGCTTTGGCAATGTATTTTTAAAAGCAGCGTAGAATTTACGGTAGCAAAATAGATTTAATATTGTTGAAAATATATAAAAAGCCACCTGAAGATATATTTTTATTCATTGAATTAATAGAAACGATAATTTTTTTAATTGGTCAGGTGCGTTCAGATTTCTCTGTAATATGTAATTTCTTCTTCCGAATCAAAAATAAATTGATTTTAATACATTTTTACGATTAAAAAGCAATTTATAACTCTGTATCATGTTAGAATTCTTTTGAGACATACGAAAACAATACTGATAAGCTTTGTGCATGAAAAATTATGAAAATATATTTTTTTATCAAAAGACAAAAAAAATCAATGAAAAGTAATCTTCTAAAGCTAGGTATTCATCATTATTATGATATTAGTCAGTAAGATCAATCAGTTTTGCCATTTTTTTAGAGATTTTCTTATTTCCAATGTTGATTAGCGCCATCTAGTTGAGTTTAGAGAAAGCCGTGGAAAATTCCCTATTGGGTCAGTAATGAAGACTACAGGGAAACAATAAGGAATGCCAGAAGTATAGGTATTTCTTAGAGTTCATTTACCTGCAGTTCAATAATATTACCATTTAATTTATTATGCCTATTTCTATTGTATTTCACTCATACAATTTAGAAGGATCATTCCTTTTGCTCCTGTTTACTTTAAGTTTTGGACTACATCGTTTACTAGAAACTGGCTATGTACAAAAGTGCTTGTCAGTTTCACGCACCTGGGGCAATGGCAATTGTGAGCTATAAAATACAATATACCTAATACTGTCTCAGAACAACCCTGAACTACAGAATGGTATGCACATCCTGTATAAACTGCAGGTAAACTTTGTCGATACATACTAGAACGAAAAAACCGACTAAGTCAAGACCCTGTCATGTACTTAAATGAAAAACATTTTGAGTTTGAGTTGACTGCTCAGAGCAATCCTTGTTCTGAGGTTGACTGTGCTA